>CP092886.1:5963718-5992211 GCA_030710605.1 Cordylochernes scorpioides
GTAGCACCATCCTGGGGAGTTGGCTTCATGTCAATATTCGATTGGTTCACATCAATATTATAAGTCAGACCAGAACAAGTAATCGTAAAGCAAATTTATTTTAGCAAGGAAAGTATTGACTAATTTCGACAGATCTCCAAATGCAACTGAGATATATATATAAACAAACTACAGTAATCCCTCGTTAAGACGAACTCAACGGGAGAACGAAAAACCCTTTTCGTCTTAAAAGAATATATACCGAATTCGTATAAACCGAATTCGTATTAGACGAATTGAATTCGTGGTATCCGGGGGTTGTACTTATGTACTACTGATGAGTAAGAAAACTACATTTCTGAGGAATAACGAATAAATTTATTTGAAAACAATATTAATGAAAATATTTTATAATTTTAAGGAACAACAATTATGTATATGTATGTACATAAAGTATTTTATTTTAAAAGACAATATGGATAATATAATCACAATGTAAGGCAATAACATGAGAATATAAGTTTATTTTAAAACACAAATAAAAAAGAACAACAAAAGAAACAACTTACATAATATACTTGATACATACAATGTTTATGTGTATGCAGCATATGCAGTATGCATAGAGTATCCTATATCTGGGTTTTCTCTGCAGGCTTCAGAAAGTCTGTTATAGTTTTTTGGTGGTATTTGATTGGGCACTGTTTCAGACACTCCCTTCTTATTTTATCCAGGTCATCTTCAAAATGAACATCAATATCCGCAGAGGTTTTGGACAGCTTCTGGAGGGTTTCGAGGCCGCGATTACTTCCCCTCTAGTAGGCATCATTATCTCTTCTTTCACCTCAATTCCGTGAAAGCGTGCGCTCCTTGGCTGCTGGCTGGCAGGGGTCACCATGGCCCCTACATTTATCAGTCGAGAAAAACAGCAATACTGGCACAATAGAGTCGAAATTTTCCACTGATTGAGTACATGGAACGACCCCAAGGGGATGGTTTCATAGAAAATGAGTCATCATAACAAACAAAGGACGAATGTTTACACAAAAGACAAAGAGAGCCAATACTTGATATCAACGGCGTTTTTGTTGTTTTAATAGTTTATTGTTTTACTTATAACTCGCCTTTAAAAACATATTATAATTCGTTTTAACCGATTGATTAGTTCTGCTGGGGGCTAAATTTAATTCGTATTTCGTCATAACCGAATATTTCGTCTTAACCGGCAAAATCTCTTTGGAAAGCATTGAAATTTAACGGGGGAAAAGAAACGGTTCGCGCAAACCGAGAGTTCGTATAATCCGAATTCGTGATAACGAGGGATTTCTGTATTTACAAATAAAACGCTGATTAGCGTCACGTGACTGATGATGATTCACCGAGTAGGCCTCCGCAGATTATTCTCCGACAATATATATAGATATATTTTTTATAATTAACAGTATAATATAAATTCCTGTGTGTATTATTATATCAGCTCATAAAATGCTCCATATAATGTCCACAAATTTTTATCCCGATAATTGGTTCCCTGCTATCACATGACTCTAATAAGCAAATAAGCGTTAAGGAAATAAACCAATCAGCGTGCAATATTTTCTTAGTTTGATGGTTATATATATATTGGTTTTTGTCTGAAAAATCAACATTTAGTTTATTTTGTGTCTCTAGATGGCGCTCTGCCATCTAAAAATTCTCATATAAGCGGTCAGGATATGCTTTTTTATTTTTAATATTCCACACCTGAGACCTTTTTATATTTTTATGTGAAATTAACGAAAGCTATAGGCGATTTACCAGTGCATCCAAAAATAAGATTAGATACAATCTCTGTCCCTAAAAAAAGAATGAAAAATAGTTCAGCACACACCCAAAGTTACACAAAAAGCGCATAGAAAATAACGTTTTTCGATAAAAGTCTAAATCTCCAAATGGCCTCCTTAGAATTTGTTCCGATGCGATTTGTTAGCTGATTTATCCATTTCTTTCAGACTAAATGGTTAAGAAAATACGGTCGGGATAATAAATCCTCACAACAAATGGAGGAGACGAAATCACAAAAAATGCCAACATGACATCATCGTTCCTCGTGCGGCTCATTAATTTTATCTCCACACTTTTTACACCAGCAGCCGACACCGCCTTGGCTGGATGTTATTTTTAATTTGGTGAGGTTATTCCTCCTCGGCAGCCAAATACCTAATGACTTCTGTTACGTTAGGAATCGATCGCCTCAGGTCTTGGCTACTTTCTCCTCCTTCTTGTTCCCCTGTCACATCATTAGCAACGTAATCTTATTTCTCTCCTTCACTACTTAATCCTGACAACAAAAACTTATACATCAAACAAAATTACCACAAACTCACATTTACGTCCTATTTATCTGAAAGTTTATTTGTTCCAATTTGAAAAGTTCCACCCTCAATTAATACTCTATTATCTTTAATTTTATCTTCTTTAAAATTGATTTCTGACTTTGATTTTGTATGTTGGTCTAAATATGGTTTCAAGGCTAAGCAAACATACGATATCAAAGACAAAGTCAGGATACACTTTTTAAAGATGATTTGGTATTTATTACAAGTCGAACTTTGTATTTTTTCTAATATTTTTAATAGACATTTATACTAAAGATAGAGTTTGCCTGGCCGGCATTCATATTTCTATGAAAAATATATACATACTTCGGCCAGTTAGAGTTTTTTTTAGTTTCTCAGCGTTTCGACAAAAATATTTTGGCTTGGTCAGAAGACATTTATACGACATTTCGCGTGTAGTTTCCATTTTGTGCCAAGTTCTTTTATTGTATAATAAAGGAAAAGTTGGAATTTTCGAAAATCTCTTTAATATGCTTCTTTTATGGACTGTGGAAATATCCCCAAATATCGATACTGATTCAGATCTAGCCTCCACAGACACCATAACAGATAAATAATAAGGAGATCACCCGAAAGCTATTCATTTCCGATGCAATTAAACTATTCGACGCAAAATGGAAACTATATGTATTTAATTATATATTATATATGTGATGTGTGTGTGATCCTTTATAACATTTATAGAGAGGGTGTTCCACAAATAAATCGAAATTATTTTGTTTTGTGTAACATTTCCTTAAAACAAAATTTTACCATCCCAACACTTAAAAACGAAAACAAATTGGGAGAGCCTAGGTCATAATTTGGGGAATCTTTCCTACCGTGATCTGGTCTTCTTTGGCCAGCTGTCCGTTTCACGAATCAGGACAAAGCAATTTCCATAAGTGATGCTTTTTCAATATTATTAATACAAAATCGATTTTTTTAAAATGCCGAACCATTTTTCCATTTTGAAAACATATAGAAGGGGGTCGGTGGAAGGATGGTCTAAACCGTTGGTTTTCGACCGCAACATCCCGGGTTCGATTTCCGCATTTGACACTTTTTTCTGATTAAAAAAAAAAAAAATGGTCCAATGGCCCCGATTCTTGAAAAAGTCCAACCCCACCAGCGAGTGCAAGTAACCAAACGGGGCTCTGGCACATTTGTAAGTGCAAATTCGAACTGCTTTTCACATGTGTAGACACGTGAAGCACTTATAGTAAAAGCAGTCGCTTACTTCTACCCACCATGATTATCATGGCCTGTACCACGTGTACTAGGGATAAGCAAAAAAAAAAAAAAGATATATATAGAATTCAGAATTCCTATTAAAATTGTATGTACTTTAATCTATTTAGCCTTTTCCTATATCTGTGGCAGAATCAGAAGAGACAGGCCGTTTAAGGATTTAGGCGAGCTCTCAGAGTGTGCAGAAGTAAGCATTTTTATAAAAGCTAGCTCACACAACAAGATCAATAATTTCTCACATACATTAAATTATTGTGTATTTAGTTTTTCAACATATCTGACAAATCGCTTTGCATCCTTCTTCAAAAGATATTACTGATAGCAATATTATCCTCTCTTCATAAAAATAGCGGGTCATTATTTAAATTAGAAACTAATTCCAAACAATATCAAAAATCGCACACAAGTAAAACTGTACTGGGATAATGTTGATAAATCAATAAACAGGCATCTCCTAATCGTGCAACTGAAAATTGATGATAGCTTACGCCATCTGTTGAAATAAATATCTCAACTAGAAATCGTTGATTTTAAAATTTTTCTACATCTTTCAGTAGCAGGATCAAAGATGGCCTTTTCTTAATTTCAAAAATTACTTTGTCTTCTATAATTCAAATTATTTCTACTCTTCACTCAATTAGAAAAAAAAAGGGAGGTTATCCTACCAATGCTGCGTGAATCCTTCCAGCAAAGTTTTGAGGTTTATTAAACCACAGATTTTGAAATATATTTGAATAATCTTCTAAAGACTGAAGTCTACGGACTTCACTGACTGACATTAAAGCTGATTTAATGTAATGGTATTCTGGTTTGGCCCTGGAAGAAGATGAAGGTAACAAACGAATATTACAAGGTCACACTTCGACCGAAATTGAACCATCCTGTGGCTGCTGACTTTTGAGATTTGGTCAAAATTAATGGCTTTCCAGAAAAATGGTTTCGGAGAGTTCGATGGGTAAATATTTATAACAGTGGATTGAGTGATGGGGAGGCTGCACGGCACTGTCGCGCCATTAGCCGGAGTGGAGACCTTCCTCGTGTCACCCAGCCTCACCACGGAACTACTCCCCTCCCTTCAGTGCTGTTTGACCTGTTGCTGTTCATGACACACATTCGTAACACTAATTGATCTCTACGATTAAAAAAATGAAGATCTTTTAAATTACACCCTTTCAACTAAACACAGAAACAAAAAATACCAAGGAAGCTAGAGTAGCTAAATAGAACTTTAAAAGAATTGGTAGATCTCTGGTAGGTCAGAAGGGGACAATGGACGCTTTCTGGCGGGCGGAGGCCCCGGTAGGTGACAGGCGGCCTCCTAATTAATCCCCCGTCGCCAGACAAAGGACTTTTGATCACCACGAGGTCGCACAGCGTTGGACACGTCCAGCGAAGTCCATCATTTCACGGAACTTCCTTTTACTCAATTTTAGTTTGAGAATTGTAAACTGTAATTTTAGGATAGATTATTTCAAATGCCACGTCTCTTTCCCGTTATTATTTATTTAAAGAAAGATGACATAAGTTTCAAACGAGATAATTTTTTTAGTAATTTTTACTTTAAATATAAAAATATCCCTTAAATCAATCTATCTCACCTCTTGCCTATGGGTTATGAAGACATCAGATCTAAATGAAGTACTCGACACACACAAAGTTTTTTTTTTCTGGTTATAAAAAATAATCAACATATTTTAGGTCACTATTTTTAACACATAAATGGAAGCTTTTAACTTCTTAAAAATCAGAATTAATTTTTCTTATCTCTTCTTCTTCTTTCTTATCTGTTATCAAAATTAATCAAATAGCTTTATTGCTTTTAAATAAGCTCTTGTTAAATTTTTCGGCATTCACTTTTAGCTCTTTAATTTTTCCATTGCAGTAAGGGCAGTAGAAATTGTTTAATTTAAAAAAGAATCTTTAGAATAGTTTCGAATTTTGATTTTAGCTCTTTGTTTTTATTTATAAATAGTCTAGAGTTGAGTTTATTTTCATTTTTGTTATGTTATATTAATATGTAAGCTATATATTTATATAAAATTAGTTAGAGTATCTAACGGCGTTTGTTATTGTTCGTTTTTTACTCATGTAGAAGACCAGATATGCCCGAAACCTTGAGATTCCATTAATAAATGAAAAGAAACTCATCTCTATATAAACCTGTTTTATTATTTTAATTAATATAAATATTGTGTCTGTCCAGCATTTCCTAAAAAGTTTCACTATAGTGGTTCCAAAATCACTTTATTAGATACCGCTCAAAAAGAGCAACCTAGTTTATGATATTTATAACAATGAATGATATGTGAAGGTTATTCACATATTAAACAAAATGTTAAGGCGGGATTCGATCCCGTTTCATGACTGTCGGGAATCGAGGGTGTTACCCACTCGTCCACCAACTATATCACTATAGTGGATTCATATGTATATAGCCTAGACGTAACCTCTATATTTGAAAGAAACGATAAACGTTATTTAGATGGTATTTCGTAGGCGCTGGGGTTAGAGATTTCTATCCATAATATTATAGGAATAAATGTATAACGCATCATTACCTATGATCATATAACTTATTCATCGAAGGGCATAATAAAGTAAAATTCTATAATGAAAATGGCCAGTCAAACATCATAAAACCAGAAGATAAATATAATATAAAATTTTGTGGCGAAAATAATGAGTTTTTTCTAATTAACGCACTAATTTATATTCATTACTCAATATATATATATATATAGAATACCTAGTGCTGTGTGAATGTTAATGAAGATATAGAGAAATACATTAACGGACCGAGACACAACCAACAAATGAATATTCAATGAAGCATTAATGAAAAATTAAAGCGGACCATTGACCTAACGTGCGGTATGACGTACATATAAATAATGGGGGGACATTTCTTTAATTATACATTTACATGAGCGAGCATATAAAAACGTTGTAGCTTAAATTAAGTCATCTCGGCATAATGACAAAATAAGGAGACGCTTGCTGTCACGTGAGGTCAAGCCCCGGATTGTCACGTGCTCATTTGGATAAGCGTCATTGATTCAAACAGGCGCCCAAGTCGGGTGAACCTCAACTCTATTTGAAATATTTTTGCATTTTTAATATCGTTATTTTATTTTAAATTATTTTTCACATATTGTAAAGTTAGAGGCTGGCCGGCGGCATTCATATTTCTTCAAATAAAAGACACTTCGGAGGAGAGTGGACTGGGAGCGAGGACAAGCCCTCGCTGCGGAGTTTGGCCTCAAGTTCCTGGAGACCTCGGCCAAGACTAACACCAACGTGGACACTGCATCCTGGCCCGCGACATCAAGGCCTGAGTGGACCAGAAGACTGCAGCAAAGAGCAACACCCCTCCCCAGCACAACCAGAAACTGCTGGACGACCTTTATTTACTCTATTTACTGGCCGAAGTGTCTTTTATTTGAAGAAATATTTTTTCACATGTTTAGTGTATTTACGCAAGTTTGGCCTTAAATACCCATTTCTTGATTTCTTAAGAAACCTCTGGGACCAAAATATTTTTGGTCGTAGATGTACAGCCTGCGCCACACGGACGATGGCGCATTCGTGGTTGGCTTTTCTTGATATGTCAAGAAAATGGGTTGGTCAAATATCAGGGAACAGGTTAAATCAACGTTTAGCTGATTTCTGTTCTACTAGATGGCGCTCTGCCATCTAAAAGGTTCACGTGAATGTGATCAAAAAAGGCATATCCTGATTATAAAAAACAAATTTAATTTTCAAGTCTTCTATCGAATGAAATTGGTTTTTCCTCTTTACATGCTATCTAATCATATTGCTATGATCTGAAATGGCAAAGGTGTTCAAATTACATTGTATAAAGTGTATTTAAAGGTTACTTCTAAATTGACCTGCCATTTTAAATATCTATAATTGTATTCATTTTCCGATTTGATTTGAGACAAGGATAGAGTGAATTCATTGTGTGTGTACTTTAATGATACTGCATATATACACTCATGGACAAAACTTGAGGAAGTTGTACCTTTTATCATGTATATCGGGATTAAGACAACTTTGAAAGATTTTTGGTACACAGTAACCTTCATTGAAGACACACGACTTTCCAATTTCTTATGTTTTGTCCATGAGTTATATTTACACTTAATAAATAGGTTAAGGTATATTGCGAAATCTATAATTTGGATGCACCTAATAATAATATGTGTATTTCGAATTTGAAATGGCCAGTCTCTTGAAATATTGAATTTAATTTTTGTCCTGAATGAACCTTTTAATATAAATTAAAATAAACGGCTATATTCTCGGTTGACCTTGATTCAACGACCACTTCAAAGGTTGTAGAGCTCGGAAACTTGTGACTGAGAGGAGTTTTGACTTGACATTATTCAATATATGGGGCAGAGGACCTATTTTGATTGACTTTATAACTAAATATATATTCTTTATTAAAAATTAGAAACTATTTTAGACGCGTAAGATTATTTTTGAAATTAAACAATTTCTACTGCCCTTACTGCAATGGAAAAATTAATGGGAGGGCCTGGCTCATCAGTGGTAAACCCTCCCAGCGGTTTCGCCGGTTTAATTTATAATTGTATGTAATTCTACTGTCCTCAAAGCTTATGTCCATAGTTCATCTAAAATACCCATTCCAAGAGTCTAGCAACAATAACACTATAAAAGGAAGATCGAAAAATGCAATATAACAGCGGTATGGTAGATTAAATTGGCGAAATCGCTTGAAGGGTTCACCACTGATGAGCCAGGCCCTCCCATTAATTTTTCCTTTGCAGTAAGGGCAGTAGAAATTGTTTAATTTCAAAAATTATCTTACGCGTCTAAAATAGTTTCTAATTTTCATAACAGATGGCGCGCTAGTGCATCGTAATATATTTTTATTGTTGATTTATGAACTCAACATATTTGATTGATTGTGTTGCACGTCAGGAGGAAGGAAACAATATTGCTCATACCTCTGCCTTCACATTCTGAAAGATGCTCGAATCAGATTTTTTTTAATCAGAGTTCTTTTGTTTGTGTTTTGGTTCCAACTTCCACAAGTCCAATTTTATAAGGATTGCAAAGAACTAAACACAACGCAACACCAAAAACTACATTTTATTTTTAAAAAAATAGAAGTGACTGCATTCATTGTTGAACTAAAGTTTGTTATGATGAATGTTGCAGGGTTATAAAGGTATATTATTCGAAGTATCCTGATTGGTTATATAACAAGTAAGTTTTCAAAGGTAAATCCGCCTGGCAACACGGCCCTGTTATTTAGGTTCCGAAGCTGTGTAAGTGCCTGTTCTAAAATTATGGAGGCGATAAAAACTGTCCGCGATCAAAACCTAAACATTCCCACACGGTCCTCCCTTGAACAAACATCTGGGGTGACAGATGGGAGGAGGCTAATTGGCAATTTGAGAAGTTATTAAAGGCAACTTTTCCTCGAGACTTGCCTAAGTATCTAGATAGAGACTTTCTTACAATTGTCCACTCTCGATCACCTCGAGACTTGCCTTAGTATCGAGATAGAGACTTGGTTAAAATTTTCCACTCTCTATCACCTCGAGACTTGCCTTAGTATCTAGATAGAGACTTTCTTACAATTGTCCACTCTCGATCACCTCGAGACTTGCCTTAGTATCGAGATAGAGACTTGGTTAAAATTTTCCACTCTCTATCACCTCGAGACTTGCCTTAGTATCTAGATAGAGACTTTCTTACAATTGTCCACTCTCGATCACCTCGAGACTTGCCTTAGTATCGAGATAGAGACTTGGTTAAAATTTTCCACTCTCTATCACCTCGAGACTTGCCTTAGTATCTAGATAGAGACTTTCTTACAATTGTCCACTCTCTATCTCCTCGAAACTTGCCAAAGTATCTAGATAGAGACTTGGTTACAATTGTCCACTCTCTATCACCTCGAGACTTGCCTTAGTATCTAGATAGAGACTTGGTTACAATTGTCCACTCTCTATCACCTCGAGACTTGCCTAAGTATCTAGATAGAGACTTGGTTACAATTGTCCACTCTCTATCACCTCGAGACTTGCCTAAGTATCTAGATAGAGACTTGGTTACAATTGTTCACTCTCTATCACCTCGAGACTTGCCTTAGTATCTAGATAGAGACTTGGTTACAATTGTCCACTCTCTATCACCTCGAGACTTGCCTAAGTATCTAGATAGAGACTTGGTTACAATTTTCCACTCTCTATCACCTCGAGACTTGCCTTAGTATCTAGATAGAGACTTGGTTACAATTGTCCACTCTCTATCACCTCGAGACTTGCCTAAGTATCTAGATAGAGACTTGGTTACAATTTTCCACTCTCTATCACCTCGAGACTTGCCTTAGCAATTGAAAAGGTTTTTTAATTTGGAAAAAAGGCTACAGGCTAATCCAAGTCTCAAATCTCAATACATCAACTTTATGAGGGAGTACATGGAGCTGAATCATATGGAGTTGATACCACTCAAGGAGTTGAAAAAACCTTCCAACCAATGTTTTTATTTACCACATCATGGAGTCCTAAGAGAACAGAGCACAACAACTAAAAGACAACTTCTGTCTGCTATAGCCAAAATTTATGATCCACTTGGTCTCCTTTCCCCCACGACTGTTCTGCTGAAAATTATGATACAACAGCTTTGGAAGAGGAAAACTTCATGGGATGAACCAATTGAATCAGATATAAAGTCAAATTGGAATAAATTCCAAACTCAACTATCGTGCCTAAAGGAAATCAAAATACCAAGATACCTGAACAGCTCATCTTCTGAAATAGAAGAATTACAACTACATGGATTTTTTGATGCATCCCTTAATGCTTATTCAGCAGTTGTTTACTTGAAAACTAGATTCAAAAATCAAAAGATCAAAATTATTCTGATAACCTCAAAAACTAAGGTTGCACCATTAAAGACCATTACAATTCCAAGACTTGAACTAAGTGCAGCATTGCTTTTGGCTCAACTGAATCAAGTCATTCTTGAATCATTTCCTTTTCAACCTGACAAAACCTTTTTGTGGACTGATTCACAAATCTGCATAGATTGGATAAGATCAGATGCCAGCAGATGGAAAGCCTTTGTTTCGAACAGAGTGTCGTCAATTCAAAATTTGACTCAAATCACTGATTGGTTCCATGTATCCAGTCAAGATAATCCAGCTGATTGCGCATCCAGAGGAATCAGAGACTTGAGTTGAGACTTGGTTACAATTGTCCACTCTCTATCACCTCGAGACTTGCCTTAGTATCTAGATAGAGACTTGGTTACAATTGTCCAATCTCTATCACCTCGAGACTTGCCTTAGTATCTAGATAGAGACTTGGTTACAACTGTCCACTCTCTATCACCTCGAGACTTGCCTTAGTATCTAGATAGAGACTTGGTTATAACTGTCTACTCTCTATCACCTCGAGACTTGCCTCAGTATCTAGATAGAGACTTGGTTATAACTGTCTACTCTCTATCACCTCGAGACTTGCCTTAGTATCTAGATAGAGACTTGGTTACAATTTTCCACTCTCTATCACCTCGAGACTTGCCTTAGTATCTAGATAGAGACTTAGTTATAACTGTACACTCTCTATCACCTCGATATTTGCCTTAGTATCTAGATAGAGACTTGGTCACCATTGTCCACTCTCTATCGCCTCGAGACTTGCCTTAGTATCTAGATAGAGACTTGGTTATACCTCTCCACTCTCTATCACCTCGAGACTTGCCTTAGTATCTAGATAGAGACTTGGTTATAACTGTCCACTCTCTATCACCTCGAGACTTGCCTTAGTATCTATATAGATACATGGTTATAACTGTCCACTCTCTATCACCTCGAGACTTGCCTTAGTATCTAGATAGAGACTTGGTTATAACTGTCCACTCTCTATCACCTCGAGACTTGCCTTAGTATCTATATAGATACTTGGTTATAACTGTCCACTCTCTATCACCTCGAGACTTGCCTTAGTATCTAGATAGAGACTTGGTTATAACTGTCCACTCTCTATCACCTCGAGACTTGCCTTAGTATCTAGATAGAGACTTGGTTATAACTGCCCACTCTCTATCGCCTCGAGACTTGCCTTTGTATCTAGATAGAGACTTGGTTACAACTGTCCACTCCCTATCACCTCGAGACCTGCCTTAGTATCTAGATAGAGACTTGGTTTTAACTGTCCACTCTCTATCACCTCGAGACTTGCCTTAGTATCTAGATAGAGACTTGGTTACCACTGCCCACTCTCTATCACCTCGAGACTTGCCTTAGTATCTAGATAGAGACTTGGTTACAACTGTCCACTCTCTATCACCTCGAGACTTGCCATAGTATCTAGATAAATTGTCCACTCTCTATCACCTCGAGACTTGCCTTAGTATCTAGATAGAGACTTGGTTACAAATGTCCACTCTCTATCACCTCGAGACTTGCCATAGTATCTAGATAAATTGTCCACCCTCTATCACCTCGAGACTTGCCTTAGTATCTAGATAGAGACTTGTTTACAACTGTCCACTCTGTATCACCTCGAGGTTTGCCATAGTATCTAGATAAATTGTCCACCCTCTATCACCTCGAGACTTGCCTTAGTATCTAGATAGAGACTTGTTTACAACTGTCCACTCTGTATCACCTCGAGGTTTGCCATAGTATCTAGATAGAGACTTAGTTACATTTATCTACTCTCTATCACCTCGAGACTTGCCTTAGTATCTAGATAAATTGTCCACTCTCTATCACCTCGAGGCTTGCCATAGTATCTAGATAGAGAATTGATTACATTTATCCACTCTCTATCACCTCGAGACTTGCCTTAGTATCTAGATAAATTGTCCACTCTCTATCACCTCGAGACTTGCCATAGTATCTAGATAGAGACTTGAATACATTTATCCACTCTATCACCTCGAGACTTGCCTTAGTATCTAGATAAATTGTCCACTCTCTATCACCTCGAGACTTGCCATAGTATCTAGATAGAGACTTGATTACATTTATCCACTCACAATCACCTCGAGACTTGCAGGGTATGTTAGTGAGGAGAATGGTAAGCAGCAAAGTTCATGGGTTATGTTGTTGAAATGACGGAAAATTTCCATCCTGCACATCTAATGTTTTTATCGTGCTGATTTAACTGGATGATGATGAATAATTTCATAATAAAACGTGATAAAATGATTTTTTTGCTGAGAATCTATTAGTATTCAATGTAAGAAGCTAAAGATCCGTAAACAGAGAATATATATAAAAAACAGTGCGCGCTTGCGCAAATTCTTGATTAGACCCTACAATATGCTGTCATCTTATTTAGAAGATAACGCTAAGGGCGGGCTGTAATAAAGGGAGGCCTGTCTTAATATATGGATCCGCTCTTTCTATTAGAAGCCTATCTTATCTTAGAGGTGGGATGAATCATCATTACGGAATACCTCCGTGACGTATCCTTCGTGCTCATCCGAAGGAAGATGAAATCAGGATTTCCCGCCCTCCACATCTCACGGACCTTTAGTTTCTTATTAATTTCTGACCTATTTATAACATCTAAATAAAAATCTATATCTGTAGAAATGTTGAAAATATTTTTTAATGAAGTATTCTCTCGAAATCTGTGTAAAGGTAATTATTTTTATTCAATTTAATACCAAACCAAAGTTTTTTTAGATTAGACCTAAATATCAAAAGATATTGTTCTCGCAGTTTAACTTTGCACACATCAAGCTCTGGCATTACAATTGAAATTGTAATTATGTAAAATCGACGTGCACGATTCAAAATATTCAGCCCTCAATTTCTTTTTTTTGCACAATGATAGAAAAATATTTCCAATATTTACCGCTTCAGAATAACATTTTGCTACATGTTTAAATACGTAGTAAGCTTGTATATATATAATATTGTATAAATACCGGTCACTTCTTGAAACATCCATGTATCTCAGGATATAACAATAGCATCAATAGGAAATATATTTTTACCACTTCAGTTCAAGATTCAAAATTATAATTAAATTAGCGCAATATATATATGTGGTAAATAAAAACTTATTTCATTTTAAAAAAATATTAGAATTTCTAGAGCAAACTACTCTGTACGGTCGACCGCCAGATGTCGCGGATTTCCCTTTATAAACCCATCGTTATTGTTTCCTGTTGGCCGGCTCAAATCATTATGTAGATATGTAAATATGTAATCTTTTATTTTCTTCTTTACGCCTCAAATCAGGACTTTCATCCTTATTATGTTCATCATAACATATATATTTTCAAAACCATCAAAATTTACACTTAACTCGTGCTGCACATTGAATACACGAGATTATATTTTTTATATGCCTCATATCTCTGATAAGAATGTTGGTCCTACTATAAATAGCTCGAAAGCTAAACTTTTTATTATCCCTTGTGTCATCATACAATGTCATGGAGACTATTTACATGTATCTTGTTTAAGATTAGTTGTGGTTCAAGTCATGCTTGGTGACTCCCATACATGAGAGTAGATGGTCTGGGGTTGCCTCCTCCTGTTTGCAGATGATAAATGTTGGGAAGATTCTAACTCCGCCTTCAAATTTGATCTGCCTTGTGTGTCCCGTTTTGAGGCGGACAGACATGTGACATCTCCACGGGGTAGGTTGATGATCGCCTCAGGTCTCCCAGGCACTGGTGAGGTAAATTAAAGAAGTCCTCCTTCACTTTCCTCTTTTGGCCTGACTTGAGATAATCAAAGACCTGGTTTGCTGACTTTTGAATGTGTGAAATAAATGATACTCATTGATATATGGTTTATTTTATAAACATTTAAAGGATATTCTACTTGGAATCCGCAAATTCAAGCTTACTGAGAGAATCCCGACCAAACAATCAATATGCTAGGGTTAGTTATTTATTCCGAGATTATAGCATGGAGAGCAATGGAGACAAACGTGACCCATCGGTTGAATGAATTAGTGAATAAACACCAATCATGCTAAGAGGCAATAAATTGCATGGCGTGTCTGAGCGAATAACTTATTTCCTGGGCGAGAGAGGAAAATAACAACAGCACACACACGTGAATTATCCTCAGGGCAAAAATAAATGATGTACCTAAGTGCATTAGTTGGTTGCCAATTTTCTTCTATTCTTCTTATCCTTTGTTACAGCTTGAAATCATTTCTGTTGGCAACTATTGAAGTTATACATATAGATAAACGATTAATTTATTTTTCTTCTTCACAGGTTGTATAGATTTGTTCCTTTATAATTGGCGATGAGAGATGAGAAGTTTACACATTCAAAATGAGATTATTTCCATAAATGGGTCAGCGTATGTTAGCGGTTCTCATGTGGAGAAACATTTCACATAACAGACGAGAACATTTATCATCAGCATTATTTCTTGATCTCAATTTTCTGATCGTCCAAGGTAATTTAAAATGGAACTTCAATTCTCCAGACCTTGTGTCAAGGACTAACAATTGACGCTTAAAACTTGATAGAAGACTATCTTAGCCGCTTTTTAAACTTCAATATCAATAGAATTTGATGATCACTTCGTGTGTCTTTAAGGTATTTAAAATCAAATTGAATATAAGTTATATATGTACCAAAAGAGGCACCTCTCTTATTAAAATTTCATTAATAGAAAACATTTTGCTTATCACCCCAGTAAAAATCTTAAAGGTGGTGATAAAAAATGTGTCACAACATCAGTTTTGGCAAATTCAGACAAAACTGGTGCTATGGTACATTCTATATCACTTCCATTACGGCTTGGTATTGGAGTGATAAACAAAATGCGTTATCTTACTGAATTTTTAAAAGAAGAGGCGCCTATAATAAATATAATTGTCTTGTAACTTGATTTGTATAAATACGAAGATATAAATAAGGAATTGGATGTTTTAGTTTTGAAATTTTTAAAAATTATTCTAAAATTCGTTCTGTGTTTTAAAAGAAATATTTAAATAATAAAAAAAAAACACATTGTGTGTGTGTGTGTTCACTCAAAATATTTCTGAGATAAATATAGAATAAATGCATTCTACTCATTCCAATATAGATAGATACAATAATCACAAATCGAATTGTTTTTTTTTGTTTCCCTTTTTTTATTCTTGTTTTTCGCCTGGGTAAAAACAAAGGATGTTTACCACTCGTGGTGTTTATTTATTTGGTGAAGTTTTGACCTCAAGCCACCCACCCCACCCAACTCTTCTTCCCCAGGATTCCGACTCTTCTCTTCCATAAATCACCCAGAGGTCGTCTTTGTCCCTCTCACTTTGGAATTTATCCACCTCGTTTCACGGTGGATTATCGCAACCATTTTGTTCCTCCACGTTATAAATGGTTCTCTGTAGACGCGTCTATTAACAATTTTTCAGTTTTGGGGAATTCTTGAAGCCATTTATTATTCGAGACTGTCCTTTTAGATGAATGACACTAAAGATTTAGTGATGACAATGAAACTAGGTGCACTTCCTTTTATAGTCTGTCCACACAGGTGCGACGAGGCTGGTTCTTTAACGGTTGGTGGAATTGGAAAAAGTAGAAATGATCTCGTTTGAACCATTCTTGCACTGTATACGCTATGCTTGCAACCTTCAGTTGCCTTCTATCAACTGACTTGCCCAATCCAGAAGATTTCCGTAAGTCAGAACCATTTTTTCAGTCTATTTTGGATTTCATCAGCAATTCAAGAAAAGACCGTCAAGGAAATCCAAGATTATTTTAGCAAGATAGTTAATTTTGGCGACCCATTGGATCTCTAAAGATATGAGAAAAGGCCTCTCTGGGTCTGTATGGAAAATAGAAGAAGAATAAATGAAGTATTCGAAAACAAAATAACGAGAAATTTAGCGGCAAATTTTATTTATTAAATCGTATGACAAGCAAGCTTTCTGGCCTAATGTACCACAGGCCTACATCTTTAATCTATTTTTATCCTTACACTCATTGCTAAAACTTAGGAAAGTGAAAAGTCTTTGATGTCCGATCGTCTATTTTTTTGTTTTTGTTGGAGACAGAGGCAATTTTATTCACATTTGGTTATCTTGTGTGTAAAATAAAGGTATCTGTGTATCAATTATCTTTCAGAGTTATTGTCTGAATCCCGATATATATGTTAAAAGGTACAACTTCCTTTTTAGTTTTGTCAATTATTGTAGTTCAAAATGTATTTAATACACACTTTTGTATAACATAAAAATCCGGTGTTGCGTCTTATTCTTTATCACCATCATTGCGTTTTGTTCAGGGGTGATAAAAAAAAAAGCACTGTTTTAATGCTTCTTAAAGGGAGAGGTGCTTTTTGACACAGTTATATATATATATAATGTGACACCTGTTATTATACGAGATAATCCAGTCTCCCCCACACATCTCCATATTCACACAGATAATCAGTGGAACGGTTATCAGTTCTTGCTGTGTTCGAACTTAGACAGACTTTGAAAGAAGACAGAATGATAAATGGATACTCAATTAGTTCATTAGAGATTGGAAAGTTTGAATTTGATTCATCTACTTTATGAGAAGAATGCAAGAAGATATTGACAGGGAATTAAGGCAATGACGTAAACCACAAATAAAACGCAGCGATTGAACGTATCGATATATAGGCGAGGTGAATTTCCCGCCAGACTGACGGATGTGGGACACCAGATGGCGGCGACTGGGTGAGTGGGCCATTGGCCGTCTCTCAGTATTTACTTGACGGTTTAGCAAACTTTGTGCGGTTATATTTCGCCCCTTCACTTCACTCATAGACAAAACTTAAGAAAGCTGTACCTTTTATCATGTATATCGGGATTCAGACAATAACTTTGAAAGATATTTGATACACAGTTATCACAGTGACATTTATTGAAGACACACGAGATAACCAAGTGTGAACAAAATTGCCTTTGTCTCCTTAAAAAAAAAACGTCCTTAAGTTTTGTCCTTGAATGAATATAGTTACGTTTATTTTAAAGTAAATAAAGCTTCCAGGGTTAAGTTTCTTGTTCAAATTTTTATTTTCAAGCTTTCGGACTTGTTAGTCCTTCTATCATATGATACTCCTGTTGAAGGACTGACAAGTCCGAAAGCTTGACAATAAAAAATTTGAACAAGAGATTTAACCCCGGAAGCTTTATTTACTTTATAATATTATAAATCAGGGAAGAACGTTTATATTACGTTTAGTTTGTCGCTCTTCATTATCTTTGTTAAAACGACAATATTGCCATGAAATTATTTGATGTTGTTTACAATTAATACATTTGATTCCATTAATGGCAAATGACCCTCTAGAGAGAATATCAAACGCTAGGTTTTCCCTCTCTCTTGTATGTATGCTGCTGACATATATTTAATATATTATTTAAAATACATTAATAGTCTTGATATGTGAGAAATATATATATTGTTAGCATATATATCGTTTTAAGTGCTACAGTCTTCGACACATATCACTTTAGGATATTTTGGCTCTTACGTCAAGAGTTGAGTTAGATACTTCATCATTTTCACATTTCTAACAGCCCTGATTACTTTCATTTCCAAAATATTATAATTTGGTTTTGAAGATCATTTGTTGATTTGAAGTTGGTTAAGAAAGAATATAGCGACATCAACCAATAATTTATTTAACTCTCGACGTTTCAGTGACTCGCTGTCACTCTCCTCAGGGGAATTATAATTTGGTTTTGAAGATCATTTGTTGATTTGAAGTTGGTTAAGAAAGAATATAGCGACATCAACCGATAATTTATTTAATTCCCGACGTTTCAGTGACTCGCTGTCCTCAGTGGAATTATAATTTGGTATAGGAGATTTATCTTATTAAAACTAAATAGATGTTATATAGATCTCTTCTATATAATAAAATCAACAAAAATGAAACAATTAAGCACACATTGAAAAAAATAATACAAACTTCCTATCAATATTTTCATATCGCGTATACAGATATCGCGTTATTATCTTGTGATTAAAACTAAAATCACTTCGACGAAATACTTGGAATCAACTTGGTGTAACCACGTTGCCTTCTGTAACGACTGACAATTTATGAATCCCACAGTTTCACTGAACGATTCTAGACCTAGCTCGACTCTTAACATGAAACTTAGAGTTGTTGAAGCTCCATTTCCAGGATTTGGTCTGAAGGGAGAGAGGATAAGAAGAAACGAGATAATTTGTGTGCACTCTACATTCAACATAATCTTTAAGAACAAAGGAATGGTAGGTTCATCGGAAAGAGACGGTAAATGTAGTTGGTAGACCAAATCTCCACATGAAGTCGTCTCTTCTAAGCTGACTACGTACACACTGTTCGGCGGTACATATGCTACAATAGGAATGGTACATAGGAAGATTATCATGGCCCCTACGCAAGGATGACACAAGTGAAGCGTGTCAAGTTGAGGAAGGCTACGGACCGTCTCGTGTTCCCGCGGGCCCACAGCGCGGCGAGTCACAAAAACAAGAACACAAGAACAAAGGAATTGTATATTCATCTGAAAGAGACGCTAAATGTAGTTGCTAGGCCAAATCCCCACATGAAGTCGTCTCTTCCAAGCTAACTACGTACACGCTAGTTCGGCGGTACATATACTGCAATAGGAATACTACAGAGAAGATTATCATGGCCTCTGCTCAAGGATGACACAAGTGAAGCGTTCCAAGTTGAGGAAGGCTACGGACCGTCTCGTGTTCCCGCGGCCCCACAGCGCGGCGAGTCACAAAGCCCCGACCACCCCGCGCCGCCTATAAATCTCTTCTCCCCTCGTAAACTCCCATTGATTTCAAGGAAGAATACAAAGCCACTTCTTAATTGGTCTTCCTCTCTTCTATCTTGAGGAAATTCAAATTTCCTATTCTCTTTTGGATACTTTCCTCAGTTTGTTCTCGATCAGGCTGTTTTTCAAGTAACGATTTAAAAAAATAAAGAAAGATATGAAAGGTCCGTTGTAAAATAATCCAGAAATCCGTTGAATTCGTTATTGAATATGCTTCAATTTAGTAGACAGACTCTCTCTAAATCTTTAACTAATAAACATAAAAAACATAAAATATATGCTCTAGTTTGTATCTCGTATACTGGAAAGTTAATTCGCTATATTATATTACTTTGGTCTTTCCACTTAACGCCTTATGATTAATTAGAAATATAGACTTTATATTAACCATAAAAAATATTAGGCCACCATTGTGGCCTCTTTCGAGGTGGAAACTTGACACGAAGTTTAACAAAAAGTTAATTTCGATAAGTAACTCTAAAAACCCTTAGGTGGAATGTTCAATCGCACACAGTCACATGCTCTCTAAATGTTTTTTTTTTATTCAAGAATTTGAGTGAAAAAATACATTGACCCTTTTTCACATTCGATTCCGCAATGCGTCAGAATTTTTGTGGTTGTTGTTGTCAGATTCCCAGTACAGATATCATTGTTCAGTAATGATGAAATACTGAACTACTTTTTTTATTGTGCTTAATTAGCATATTTTTATTAAACACATCTCTAAATGTAATAGACACTAGCGCGTGATTTAGGTGCTTTTTAAAAGTTTATTTCTTATGTAAGGAAAAAATAATTTGAATAAAAACAAGAAAGAAAACGTTGTTAATCTCAAAATTTGAGCAATATTAATACTCATTTGTATGAAATATTAAAATAATATATTCCACAAATCATAACAAAAAGTGAACAATACAAATAGCGCAGATTAGATAAACAGAATGACCATACATTATAGTTGAAGAGATTTGCTGGATTAAATTGGTGAAATCTCTGGGAAGGTTTTCTACTGATGATCCAAGCTTTTACAATTCTTTTTCAACTTCTATTCACTAATTGTGAAAGAAAAAAATCCGTCCTTTTTGAAACAAATAAATAGCGTTTAATAATTCCACCGTTATATCGAACAATTCTAAAAATCGTTTATTATATATGTTATTAAAAATAAAGAAAGCCTATCTTGACCAGGAGCACATGTGCTTTACAGAAGGCAGAGCGCCATTGGTGGAACAGAAATCAACTAAACATTGATTCAGCCTGTTCCCTGATATTTGGCCAACCCAATTTCTTAATAAATCGAGAAAAGCCATTCACGAACGCGTTTCGCTTTGCCTTCTGTAAAGCACATGTGCTCCTGGTCAAGATATGCTTTCTTTATTTTTAATATCAATACCTGACCCATTTATTTTTTTTCTATTGTTTTTTCATATATGTTTATATATAAATATCATTTTAACAATAGTACATAATGCCTATATATGCTACACCTTACTCCTATCTAATTTGTTTGCTAGTAACTCATTATTTTGCTTGTTGAAGATCGAGAGATCGAAAACTCGCCGGAAAATCAACCAAACGTATTGCGAAAGGTTTTGATCTCTTTTGAAAATGTCAACAAAGTATGTAAATATACTCTCATAGATGAATCGTATTGTATCATCGCATTTCTAGAACGGAAGTACGATAGGGATTCTCTTTTACTGAGACATTTCTAAGCCCGTATTGACCAATCGCAGGACATCAGAATCTTCCAAAGATCATTCGCCATTCGAGAAATGATTTCAAGAGCGGTGGGTCTTCAGCATAATGGCCAGGAAGAGGTCCTTTGTATGCCCAAAGATAAATTATCGCCCTTTCTCCCAACCATCCTCCTTTTCTTTACTTTTCTCGCATTCCGCGCCAAAACTGTGGTATGCCGCCTTTATAGCTCCAATTTTTGAATAAAACTTAAAAGGATCATCACTCTTATAGTTCCTTGAATAAGAACGTTATTACACACAAACTTCATTATTAAAAAATACCTTTGAAATTACCCCCATTTTATATGGTCTTGAAGAGAAAGAGACAAATTTGACAAATAACATAGTTTTATTGACATCCCGTCAAAATATATTGAAGAGAGAGAGAATAGTAAATTTGGGAAGTGACTGGTTATCCTGATATCTACACATCTTTAAACGGAGAGTAACTATATAACCTTATATATATATAGTAAATTATATTTTAAGCAATTTTATAGGCAGTCTCTGAAAAAATCTTTATAGTTTGCAATCGATAGAAAGCTACTTATAAAGATAATTTCGCTATGAAGTATGAAAACAATAATAAAATTTGCTATCAAAACACAGGCGAGGTGAATTTCTGAAATGAATGTTTTGATAAGGGAAAGGGAAGAGTAAATAAATTGAGAAAAAAATAAATGAGATAGGTAAAAAGGGTAACGTGGGTAGAGATTAGATAAAATCGTTAACCATCGCATATTAAAGGAATACTATAAAATTTCATGGATAATAAAAATACTTTTAAATATAATGGATGAAGGTAAAATGTTATCCTGCAACTAAAAGTTACTGGGGACTTGCGCCATCTATCAGAATCAATATAAACTAAATATAGATTTATTCATTTTATTCATTCTTCTACAGGTGCTCTTCATTCTAATATATGACGCAGAGTGACGGTTTTTTAAGACACAAATGTTTTAAATAATTTTACAATCTTAATTCACTCAATTTCTTCATATCCCCCTAAATATGATGCTTTTGCGCTTAAAATTCCTAATAAATAGAGGCGCTATTTACCTTCGATGATTCATCAAGGAATTACTGGCTAATCCAAATCATCACTGGTACAAACAATTGAAGCAATTAGAAGAACTTCAAAAACTCAATAGAAATCAACAAACAGCTTTAGCAAGACTAAAAAGTGGCCATATTAAATTCGGAACATATCATGCTCAGAACTCACAATAGAGGACCTATTTTCCAGGTCTATAACTACCGTCGCAAAATTGGAGAGGAGTGGACTTCAGGAATTGGTTTAACCATGGAGATAAGCACCACCACCACCAGATCCTTTTATTAAAAGTTTATTAAAACTCTATCAAGAGTAATCTATTTAATAGGAAATCTATTAACTTTTGTCAAGAAAACCAAGATGAATGTAGCCATTTAGTGTGTTATTGGCTACAAAGTTGACACATCTACATTCTATAAAGGTATGATGCATGCCATTGTGTATTTACTTTGAGCCGTATAGGTGGTAGTACAGTCATCCCCGTCTTGTATGTCCTCTGGAACTCGACAACTAATTTAAGTTTTCCTTAAGTTTCTATTAATTTGTGCCCATCAGTACAGGTGTGTCAAGACATTTTGTCTAAAAATATAATTTAGGAATAAATGTTGTGTGATGTTGGAGATGAATAATAAAACTTGGACACACTTTCGAAAACACGTAATTACATATATAAAACACATCAGTTTATTGTAATTCCACTGAGGATAGTGACAGCCAGTGACTGAAACGTCGAGAATTAAATAAATTATCGGTTGATGTCGTTATATTCTTTCCAAACCAACCTCCAACCATCAAATCATTTAAAAAAAAATTATAACTTTTAGTTATTTGATTTTTTTTAAATACCTATACATACAATATAATATAATGCGGCTTGTGATTGTAAAACGACATTTTAAAAATTATACCACATGTGTTTCCTTTCAACGAAAAATCCAAATTTATTTTAAGGAAAAATAATGCATTTTTCTAACCTTAGGGATGAAGTATGAAAGGATGAATTGTGAAGAGTAATGATAAACGGAAAAATAAAAGTGTCCAGGAATGAGAACATACCTATGTTGGTGAAATGCAGTCACTTGTTCTGCGTCAATAGATTTTTCAACAAAAAAAAAATTCTCAAATGATAGGCATCTGATATCCATTTAAAATATTCAATTTTAACTTAAATTCTTGATCGGTAAGAGTGAAGTAACGATTTCTGAATTATCATATACTTTTTAGGTACTAATCCAATAAAAGTATCATATCAATATTTATAAAAAATATAGGATATGTTTTAAAAGATGATAAAATCAAATATTTTATTAGTATAACTCTATGTTTAAAAATAAAATAGCTCCTGGTCATGAAATTGAACTTTGTTGATGGTCTACCATCTATCGAAATGTATTCACATCAATTAAATTTGAATTTATTTTTCTCCAAAGTATTGGTCAAAAAAACTATCTTTTTTTTTTTTTTTTTTTGCACACACACACAAAATCAATAATTATGACCAAACTTGATTCACCAAAAAATATATAAATATTAGGAGTACAAATAAGTTTTGAGGTTTTTTTTTTATAAATTCGAAGCTTTATTCAGAGAAATCAGTACAATATATTTCATTCAAAGTATTGTCCATCTTTAGCTACGACTTTTTCCCATCTTTCAGGCAACATACGGATTCCGTGTCGAAAAAATTCCTCGTCTTTTGAGGCGATCCAAACATTGACCCAATTTTTCGCCTCTTCGTAAGAAGTGAAGTGCTGCTCGGCCAGGCCATGTGTCATCGAACGGAACATGTGGTAGTCTGAAGGAGCAATGTCTAGTGAATACAGCGGGTGGGGTAGGACATCCCATTGAAGCGCCTCCAAAGTCTCCTTGACAACTTTTGCAACATGTGGCCGAGCGTTGTCGTGCTGATAGATCACCTTGTCATGTATTTTGGCATATAGTGGGCGTTTAATCTTCAATGCTCGGCTTAATCGCACAATTGTTGTTGGTAACGTTCTCCAGTGATGGTTTCGTTAGGCTGAAGTAGCTCATAGTAGATCACTCCGAGCTGATCCCACCAGATGCACAGCATTAGCTTCTTGCCATGAATATTCGGTTTGGCCGTTGAAGTTGATGCATGACCGGGCTTAACCGACGATTTTCTGCGCTTTGGGTTGTCGTAGTGAATCCACTTTCGTCCCCCGTCACGATTCGATGTAGAAAACCTTCCGATTTTGTCTTTTGAGCAATAGTTCGCGCGTGCAAATACGGCGCTCGATGTTTCCTGGCTTGAGTTCATATGGAACCCAATTTCCTTGTTTTTGCACCATACCCATGACCTTGAGACGGTTCGAAATCGCTTGTTGAGTCACTCCCAAGGTTTCAGCGAGCTCCTCTTGAGTTTGGCTTGAATCTTCGTCCAATAAAGCCTCCAACTCAGCGTCTTCGAACTTTATTGGCCTCCCTCCGCGTTCTTTGTCTCTGGTGTCAAAATCGCCACTTTTGAAACGCCGAAACCAGTACTCACATGATTTTATTGATAGAGCATGTTTACCATATGCCTCACACAGCAATCGATGTCCATCAGTTGCACTTTTCTTCAAATTAAAACAAAAAAGCAGCGCTTCCCGCAAATTGTGTTTTGTTGGCAAAAAGGTTGACATGGTTAGAGCACCAAAAAAAAAAGTTCCTTACACTTGAGTGAAAAGACTTCTTCTGATTTTTTTGGGGAAATGATGAAGCCTTAACATGAAACCTTACAAGGTCCGATGCTATTTATATAATATTTGTTGTGGCTTCTTTTGCAAATCCCTCAAAACTTATTTGTACTCCCAATATATCAGTAAGTAGTTTGGAATAAAAAAACAACGTCTGATATTAATATTTATTTCAATATTTGGCACATACTATCAACAGCTTTAAATCGTACAATCTAATTTTACTTTTTCTTAATATATTTGATCATCCGGATTGTTCTATTTATATTGACAGAGAGCCGAAGGTTTCCCACAACAATATAAAGCCACAGTGAAGTCAAATAAGCTAAACTTCTTCCAGAGATTTCATTAAGTCTCCTCAGACGAATGGATATCGTCCAATTAGCCTTCCAATCTTATCGCACAAAGTCCGAGGATTGGAATTGTATGGAAATGAAGGCGGCTCCAGTTTGATGGGACCGATCCATGACACAATCAACGATCAGTTTGATATTCCTATCCTGATCCAGTTTTTCCAGTTCAAAATAACTTTATTGGAAGCCGCCCAAAAAGAGCAACTCAGGTCTTCATATTTACAATAATGTGGAGGGTGAGTATGTACAATAGTTAATTTTTACACTTATGTTATGGTATCTATATCTTTAGGTCTGAAATCTTGGGGCTTCGAGGATCTTGTTTTTGGAGAGGTTTTTCTTAGCTTGCTTAATATTTAAAGCACATTTCTTCTTTTCCACTTTTTACCATTTTGGCTTAATTTAAATAAAAGTTGGTTAGGCCTTAAGTTCCTCTTTTTCCTTGTGTCGCAATTGTGTATATCTATATTTTGGCCATTTTTAAACCTACGTAGAATATGACGGAGTAGCATAAAATCCACTAAAGAGTTAACCTAGGTATAATTAAATAGGTTTTCTGAAGATAGAGGCCGGCATTCATATTTCTATGAAAAATAGACACTTCCCGCAGAAGGTCCGTCATGTAAGTACCACATCCAGACATAACACACCCCAGTTATGTCAAACACCAAACAATAACATTTCATAGAAAAATAGGCTTTATTCAAATAAATGAATTCTCTCATTAATATAGCGATGGCGATATTTGGATTCCACAAGACTATATCCCGGAAAAAGGCCACACAGTGTTCTCCCCATCCATTGTGAACTGGCGAATCCTGTATAGGACAAGAGGCCCTAAATAAAGGCTTTTTGTTGTTGTTGTTGTTGAATTCTCTCATTAAGATTATGATTAAGTTTATCATCTATTTTGACGGGAGTGTGGCAACTTTTCTTTTAATAGATCCCTATCTTCCCGGCAATAACTCCATTCACAATAGATTTTGGTATTCATCGAGCATAGAAAATATAGCAATAGAAAGTATAGAAAATCCTTAATATGGTCCTCTCTCTATAACGATAATATTCTTTGTTGAATATATCGCGAAAGTATTTGGTGATTTTGGAGTTAAATTACCTTCAAATAAAGATGCACTTAATTTAAAATAGGTTTTTGTTTATTCATAGATCATATAGAGATAATGGTAAATATGGTCTTTCTTTATAACAATAATATTATTTGTTGAATATATCGCGAAGGTATTTGGTGATTTGGGAGTTAAATTACCTCTAAATATACACTTAATATTAATTATATATTTGGCACAAAATGCCTTTTAAATATCTCTAAATAAATATGAAATAAATTATGTATTCATTGGTTATCTCTTTAGTAGAAATTGTAGGGATGATTTCATCTACTAAATTAATTAAACTTGTTTTTTTTTCACGGTCCAACCAAAAATGCGTCAAAAAAGTTAGCTTGCATAATATTGTGGTGCGCCTAAATTACATGAAGGCGGCAGCTTATTAATGGAAAACAGAATTCCTAGACAAGGTACTTAGGACGCCTGCCTGCGGCATGCTCTGCGCAAGATAGACGGAGGCATCGCTTGATGACTGAGGGCTCATTATGATGAATTACCGAATAAAAAGCTTCGGAATCTTGTTGGTTAGCCGGATGGGTGGGGCAGGTCAGGATGACCTTGGGCAGGCCTGTCTCAGGATCATCAGCATTCCCTACTTTTTTAGCAACGGACGCCTAAATACCATAATATATAACACAAAAATATCCTGAAGATAGAGGTTGCCTGGCCGGTATTCATATTTCTATGAAAAATAGACACTTTGGCCAGTTAGCGTTTTACTATTTTCTCAATGTTTCAGCAAAAATCTTTTGTCTTCGTCAGGAGAAATAAATAAAAATGAAGCATTTAGCAAGGCGTTAAAAATTGTTCTATTTTAACGCCTTGCCAAATGCTCTTTTTTTATTTACTTCTCCTGACGAAGACAAAAGATTTTTGGCGAAACGTTGAGAAAATAGTAAAACGCTAACTGGCCAAAGTGTCTATTTTTCATAGAAATAAAACAAAAAATCATTGTTTTAATGCAAAGAGAGAGCCTCTTTTGGTACATTAATATCATCCTCCCGCAAAGTTATATATCTTTATACTTTTATATTTGGGCGATTTTATTTCTTGATATGGTTAATTAGATGTTTTTATTTTTATATTTTTGATATTGTGCCACTCTACTATTGTCATATACACTCCTGGATAAAATTTAAGAATTAAGAAAAATGCATCTCCTGATCATGACACTAAAAGTTGCTGATGGCTTTAGTTACATTTATCCAATTGATGCCAGTACAATTTCACTTTTATACAACAACAAAGCCTTTATTTAGGGCCTCTCGCCCTATACAGGATTCGCCAGTTCACAAGGGATGGGGAGAACACTGTGTGGCCCTTTTCCGGGATATAATCCTGTGGAATCCAAATATCGCCACCGCTATATACCTATTCTTTGATATTTCATTAATTAGTGCCGGAAATGAAGGACAAAGTTGCCCCGTTTTATCATTTAGTTTTCGTCTTTCCTCAGACAGAGCAGCACAATCAAATAAGTAGTGCAACATCTCCATTGTTATTCCTGATCCACAGAAAGTGCATTTCAGGTCTTCACCCCTCATTAAAATCAGATAGTGTTCTCTGAAAAAAATTGAAAGGGTTCTAAATTGCGCCATTAATCTGATGACAGGAAATGGGAGTTCACTGAAGAAATATTCTTCGGTGGTAAACGTTGTATATATGTCTCTATAGTGGGAATATAACTTTGATTGGGTTATTCTTGTTAAGTCATTTTGTATTGTTTGCTCTATCGAAGTTCTTAATATTTCTGGGATATCATTCCTTAATGAATCAGGATCATTACAATAAGTAAGCCACGAGGATCCGTTATTATTGAGTAAATTGCTTAGTTGTTTTATAAACCCGATGGGCGCACCTGTAGCACAGGATATTTCACTTTTATACTATTTTTTTCACAAAACTTTAGGAGGTTATACCTTTTAACATGTATATCAGGATTCAGACAATAACTATGAACGATATTTGATACACAGTAGTCTTTATTGAAGAATAGATACACGAGATAACTAAGTATTAACAAAATTGCCTCTGTCTCCTTAAAAAAAAAACAGATGACCGGCGACCTAAAAGTCTTTTCACTTCTTCAAGTTTGGTCTAAGGATAAATATAGAATAAAATATTTGCCTTATATAATCAGCCTTCTATAAGT
>CP092886.1:6001295-6037831 GCA_030710605.1 Cordylochernes scorpioides
ATTTGATCATCTCAAATTTTGTAATTTTACTCCACCGTGTTTTGTAATGAAATCCGCAGTATATTAATGAATAATACAATATAATATAATGCGGCTTGTGATTGTAAAACGACATTTGAAAATTATCCCGTGTTTCTTTTGAACGAAAAATCAAAATTTATTTCAAGGAGAAATAACGATCATTTCTAACCTTAGGGATGAGGTATGAAAGGATGAATTGTAAAGAGTAATGATAAACAGAAAAATAAAAGTGTCCAGGGATGGGAATGTTTCAAAAGAAAAACATGAGGGATAATTTTCAAATGTCGTTTTACAAACATATTAATAAATATGATGCACTAGCGTGCCATCTGTTATCAAAATTCGAAACTATTTTAAAGGCGTAAGATTCTTTTTGATATCAAACAATTTCTACTGCCCTTACTGCAATGGAGCCAGGCCCTCCTATTAATTTTTCCATTGCAGTAAGGGCAGTAGAAATTGTTTAATATCAAAAAGAATCTTACGCCTTTAAAATAGTTTCGAATTTTGATATTAATGAATATAACCTTATATTGAGTGACAATATCAGACCTCCAGGAAAAAGTATCTTTTCAAAAACTTTTTTATTCTCTAGCTTTCGGTCACGAATGCCCTTTTACAGAGGAAAACATGGTATATTCTCCTGTAAAAGGACGTCCGTGCCCGAAAGCTAGAGAATAAAAAGGTTTTTGAAAAGATACTTTTCCCTGGAGGAATGATTTTCACTCAATATTGATACAAGGGATTATTTTATTGAATAACCTTATATAAATGAATAAAACAAAGCATCAAGGGCTGCGTATCTTTATTAGAACAAATATATACGAGCTTTCGGACACATACGCCCTTCTACAGGAATATGTGCCCGAAAGCTCGTATATATTTGTTCTAATAAAGATACGCAGCCCTTGATGCTTTGTTTTATTCATTTATAAATCGTACAGGGCTTTTTCAATTGATAACCTTATATGTTAAGATTATTTTAGTTTTACCTTGAAAATGGTGACAATGGGTTTTGGTCGGTTAGTAAAATCTTAAATTTGGTTGACAAGTGTTCTATCAGTTAATATATGCTCTGTTGGAAAATTTTCCGGGAAGAAATTGATCCATAGAAGCATAGGGCACCTCTCTCGTCAAAATAAACATCAAAAACGAGGGCCATTAGCCCGAAACCATGGTCTCTAGGTGGACGCTTCTCAGTTTGCCAAAGCTGGTGTTGTGGCTTGTCACCGACCCGAGGCAGCTAGTTGCAGCGACGGTCAATAGATGGCGTCAGGTTTTGACGTTTATTTTAACGGGAGAGGCGCCCTATGCTTCTATATGTTCTATTGTAAAGTACCATTTAAATTGTTATAGTGAATGGCCAAGTCATTCGGTTGATCAATGAAATCGATTGATTTAACATGTGTGCAGCTAAAAACGGACGAACAACCGCAACAATATGACATACCAGGACCATTGTGCCATTGGACCGCGCCCAACCAATGTTGGATGGATTTAGCTGCTGTGTCGAGTTGAGATTGAAATATCTTCACATTGGAATGGAGATTGTCGAACAATGTGTGTACTATGTGTAATGTGACTATGTGTGAAATATATTCTCTCAACCAATAATACCAATAATAAGATTTATCAACATTTTTTCTACAATATTTTTCCACTTTTTAAAAGTACGAATGTTTTAGTAATATAATTCAGAAATCGCAATTACATAATTTTATTGATTTCTTTTGAAGATAATCATATGGTGGAGCCAGTGTAAAGAGATCAAGCATTGATTAAGACAGGAATTATCATTATAATTTTTTTTTTTTTTTGCAAAAACGTCTCAACTCTTATACTATGAAATACTAAATTTATATATATATATATATATATATATATATATATATATATATATATATATATATATATATATATATATATATATTTAATATTTTCCAACCTTATATATAGTTGTTCCATAGAAGCATAGGGTGCTTCTCCCGTCAAAATAAACGTCAAAAACTGACGCCATCTATTGACCGTCGCCGCAAACTAGCGGCCTCGGGTCGGTGACAAAGCCACAACACCAGCTTTGGCAAATTGAGAAGCGTCCACCTAGAGACCATGGTTTCGGGCTAATGGCCCTCGTCAGTCTAGAGCGGACTTTATTCCATGAGATCCACACGGGATCTAATGGAATCTTCACAATCTACCAAAGAGGTGTTTTGCTGGCAAGGTGGCTGGGCCAAGATGGCGTCAGTTTTTGACGTTTATTTTGACGGGAGAAGCGCCCTATGCTTCTATGGATCAATTTCCTCCTGGCAATTTTTCCAACCTTATATATAATTGTATATTGTAGTATGTTGTTTATATATAGAGAGTGATATATTATATAGAGTATCAATAAATTATTGCTTTAAATATATTTTAAAGATATTTTTACAATTTATATGATTTATTTTCGACATAATATTTAAATATAAATATCAATAATGCTTAGAATATTTTGATATACTTTATGGATTGCTCAAACTTCAATATATATATATTAAATATATTTAAGGCTTAATTTTACTTTGACCTTTTATTTATTTATAAAGTATAATATTCAAGTGTTGTGTGCTTATAAAATGTTATATATAAATTTCGCACACACAATACATACGCATATGAATAAACATTGCCTAATTGGGTATAAGGAATCAAAAATATAATTTAGAATTTATTTAACTATTTGTTAGATTGTTTGATCCCTAAACAATGCAAACACATTATATAAAGCTATACATTTTATTGCTATATATAATACATATATATATTTGAATATATATTATATAATATAAAAAGGTTTTATAATATTTTTTCAATGAAAGTTATAGAAAATTTCGATGTTGATTTGAGAGTATAATGTCAGTATAGCAAACTATTACTTAGCGAATAATATAAATATATTTATATATTATTATTATATATATTATTATTATTAGGAGCCATTAGGAGAGGCCATAGAAAGACTGCTGGAGAGCTGCAGGACATCAGGGGACCATAACGGCAAGGACCACAGCACTGACCAGGAGTCAAGATAGCAAATGTAAATATCTTTGTTTACTTTTACTGTTGCCATTTATTGAAGTTGTAAATAAAATATGTAAATAGACTGACCATTCGCTACACTTTTTAGAGAAAAACTTGTAACCTTTTTGAAAAATAAATGAATAGATTTTTTTTTTCATAATTTGAGTATAAAATAAAATTCTCAATAAAGAATTTTGTTATGATCACACTTTGTATGTTAGGTAAAAATATATCTTCTGTGAGAATATAATTTATATAAAGTACATAATGAATTTTAGTCTTAGGAGGTTTAATGATATGTGACATAGGTTGGCCATGATAATTCAGAGCAGAGTAGAGAAAAGTTAGAGCAGATTATCCTGAGAGAGGAGTACATATGAGAACACCTCATTAGAACAACCTAGAAAACCTGTAATAGATTCTGATGGTCCTTTTTTTCTCTTTCTTAAAATCACCTGAGCAAGGACATAATTCAGAATATTCAATTAGGTTTCTTTTGCAAACTAACCTAAGCCTAATTTGAAAGGTGTCATCCCTCTGGCCATTTTACTGAGTAATTATGTCTATTTTCACCCTATATCCCTACTGGTTATTTATACTGCTAGTTATTTATGACTGGGTAGTACACAAGTGCATCAATTTATCACCAATACAATTCTCCAGGTAGCTGGGTTGATAGGTATCATTAGTTACCCCATAGGTAAGGAGAAAGCAATGTACTATTTAATGAGTACTTGAGGTGCACATACATTTTATGTGATTTTTATAACCTAATTGACAGCTGCTTGTTACTCACCAACTTCATAATTTATTTACATTTTATTTTGTAGTGAGAGTTTCCATTTTAACATGCTGATGTCATAGACACACACAAATATCCAGTGAGACAAATAAAAGTATTTTTATATATATTTTATAGTGAAAAAAATACATTTTCTTATGTGTTTATTTAATTGTGTTGATGATAAACCACATACCTATTTATCAAATATGTATTTAAAATAGGCAAGATTTTCTTATATCTATAGTTTAAAACTAGGTGTAGCAAAGTTTTACTAGATTCACAGAAGAGGCTATATAAAAACCTAATTAGACAATAATTTAGATGCTTCAATTATAGAACACTAGGTAGCAAGGTTATGCTACATATTTGTTCACTAAAGAGGTTATATAAAGTCTAGCTAGACAATCTTAAATGCTTCAATTATAGAACACTAGGTAGCAAGGTTATGCTACATATTTGTTCATTAAAGAGTTTATATAAAGTATAGTTAGACATTATTAGATGTTTCAATTATAGAATACTAGGTAGCAAGTCTTGCTACATATTTGTTCACTAAAGAGGTTATATGAAGTTTCTTAGTAAGACAATAATTTAGATGTTTCAATTATAGAGCACCAGGTAGCAGGGTTTTGCTACTTATTTGTTCACTAAAGAGGTTTATAGAGAGGACTTTATGTAAAGTCTAGTTAGACAATCTTAAATGTTTCAATTATAGAACACTAGGTAGCAAGGTTATGCTACATATTTGTTCACAGAAAAGGTTATATAAAGTCTAGCTAGACAATCTTAAATGTTTCAATTATAGTACACTAAGTAGCAAGGTTATGCTAGATATTTGTTCACAGAAAAGGTTATTAAAAACAGAGAAAGCATATCCTGACCATGAGCACATGTGCTTTTTAAAGGTTATATAAAGTCTAGTAAAGCAATTTTGATTTTTCAATTATAGAGCACCAGGTAGCAGGGTTTTGCTACATATTTGTTTACAGAAGAGAGATTATATAAAATCTAGTTAAACAATAATTTTAATGTTTCTTTGTAGCAAGGTTTTCTACACATTTATTTGATAAATAGATTATATAAAGCTTAGTTAGTAGGTAATTTAAAATCTTCCATTGTAGGACACTAGGTAGCAAGGTTTTGCCAATTATTTGTTTACAAAAATGTCATATAAAACCTAGTTATACAATATTATAATATAGCTTTAATTATAGCACAATAGTTGGCAAATTTTACTAGATATTGTTTGTTTTCAGACACTAGGTAGCAAGGTTTTGCCAATTATTTGTTTACAAAAATGTTATATAAAACCTAGTTATACAATATTATAATATAGCTTCAATTATAGCACAATAGTTGCCAAATTTTGCTAGATATTGTTTGTTTTCAGACACTAGGTAGCAAGGTTTTCCTAATTATTTGTTTACAAAAATGTTATATAAAATCAAGTTATGCAATATCATAATATAGCTTCAATTATAGCACAATAGTTGCCAAATTTTGCTAGATATTGTTTGTTTTCAGACACTAGGTAGCAAGGTTTTCCTAATTATTTGTTTACAAAAATGTTATATAAAACCTAGTTATACAATATTATAATATAGCTTCAATTATAGCACAATAGTTAACAAATTTTACTAGATATTGTTTGTTTTCAGACACTAGGTAGCAAGGTTTTGCCAATTATTTGTTTACAAAAATGTTATATAAAACCAAGTTATACAATATTACAATATAGCTTTATTTATAGCACAATAGTTGACAAATTTTGCTAGATATTGTTTTCAGACTGAGATATTTTTTACAGTAGCTTTATGTGCAGCTAGGCTATGTTAATACATGTTGTTGTTTTTTTTTATTGTAGATAATAACTTTATAAAAAAAAAAACATATTTAACTATTTTGTTTAAGATATTTAATAAAATCTATTCCATTATATTTCAGGTCTATAATATCTCTCATTATGTATATATTTGAACATCAAAATGATATTGAAGCAAGACAACTCTTTATAAAACTGTAAAGATGTTATATATTTACTACATATCAATTTTTTTAAAGAAAATACTCAATATATTTTATTATTGATGAATTATTTATGCTTTATATGCAAAACTTGCTTCTTAAAATTCTTGAAATTTCAAATTTATGTACACATGCTCTATTCATGTATATAAATATAATTAATATATTTTCATTGTGTATGAGTGTCTTTTAAAACATATTTGCAATTTATAAAGTTGATGAAAGCATAAACATGTTAGTAATTTATATGTTACACATGTGTGCCATTCTAAAAACATTTTCACCTTTTTATTCATAATTTATGAAAATATATGTTTCATATTTGAATTATGAAATATGTTGTCTGTTGAATTAAAAAAAAGAGAGAGATGGAAGGTTCTTATGTATGTTTTATATATATATATATAGATTGAAAAATATTTTCAGCTTGAGTGTAGAAATTTTGAAATTATAGACAATTTTCAAATTATATTTGACTTTTGAAGCTAATAAAAAGGATAAAGGAAATAACATTTAAGTATTTTGCATTTCAAATTTTAAAAAATAATATAAAATTTTAAACTAAGTTAGTTATATGTGAAATTTAACCATCTAATGATATATATAATAGAATATATTTGAAGATAGAAATCCAATGTTAATATTTTTTATTATAAAATGTAAAATATAAATGTGTTTGAGGTATTGTGTTAGCGGTTGATATTTGGAAAGAAGAGTGCTCCGTAGAATGGGAGCAGAATGGAAAATGTTTATGTTATTATACCACAGCCAACATGGCGGGCCGTTGCAGTGGCGCACTGGCTACATCATACCAATTATACTTCACGTTCATCAGTGCATTTTGCATTTTCACACTTTTTATAAAATGTGTCTTTTGCTATTGTCAACTCTATAGTTCGCCCTCGCGACAAGCCATCGATTATTCAGTTAGGTAGTTTTAGCTCGAGCAATACAGACAATAACAACAACACAACATGACACAACAACAATAAAAAAAAAAAAACTTACCTCGCGATCAATTACATATTGATTGATTTTTCAGGCCCAGCACAATAATTGTTCAAAAAGGGAAATGCGGCCTCCCGAGGTGCCCCAAGCGCCTTCAATCCGCGACTGCCAGCTTCAAAATTGAGGGAATCAGTTCTCTTTGTCTTGATGGCTATAGTCGTAATTTTTCCCGGCACAAGTCATAATTTCTTCACTTTAAAAGCCTCCACGTGATCTCTGCCGGCCAATGGGAGGCTTCCATTTAAAACCCATAACTTGTGCCACCGACAAGCTTAATTTCGGAAGCCGATTTTGGCGTGGGTTAGATGAATAAGTTGCTTTAACAAAGCTTTCTAAAGCTTCGCCGCCTACATTTATTTATAAATTTTTAAACAAAAGCATGAATATGGTAACATCTTTGTGCTAGCCTAGCGTTAACGAACATTTTTTTCGTATTGTTTTGTCTAACTCTCGCTAGGCGGCGACGCGGCGGCCGCTCTAAGCCCCGCCCAATTCCCGCCCCCTGGCGTGGCTAGTGTCAAAATTTACATAAATTTACATTGCGCCCCCATTCCCCCCTCCCTCCCTCTTGATCTCGCTTTTTATACCGATAGTTACATTTTCCGCTCATAGATGGCAGAGCGAGCAAGTTGGAAACTAAGATCGTAAAGTGGAACATTAGGCGTACAATTTTAAACAAAATTATTTTATTCTTTTTTTTTTGTGATTACTTTTTATCTGTTATACAGGGTTTGCATACATAAAGATTTCGTTTTTTATCTAGTTTTTTTTTATTTGTATTATTTTTATAAATTTTATAAATAATTTGTCTTTTTTTTTGCCTCACTATCCTCAGATTTTATAGCAAACATATGTATTCATGTATCTTGTACATTCATAATGGTTTTTCAAAACAAATTAAAAAAATACACCAATAAAATGAAAAATATTTTTAAAATTTAACAATACATATAAGTTTTATTTGTATAATTAAATTGTAAAAAGTCACACACGACACACATGTTTAGAGATGTACATAGAACCATCTGGATAAACTCTACAGCCAATAGAATTTAATAGAAGACAGAATGTAGTAAAAACACCCACAATAACTGTTTGTTGAGGTAATACTAAAACAAGGGCAAACCATCATTACCAAGTACCGATAGGCGTTAAAAAGAAGGTTTACAAACAGAAAAAGCATCATGTCATTAAAATATTGATTTTGTAATTTGAAAGTCGTTTTCAATTCACGCCCAAAATCAATGATCAGGTGGGAATTTCCGCAGACATTCGCCAATTTTCTTTCAAACATTTTTCTCATTTTCGGAAGTTGTTAAAATATTTGGAGCGAATTTCTTCAATGTCATACTGAACTTGGAATTTTACTAATATCATATTTCCTAAATATATTTAACAAAACCTACAGATATTTCTATATTTGCATATCATCCATATATATTTATATGTATTTTAATATTTATATAAAATAAATGTAGTTTCAGGTAAGAGAGTTCAGGTTTTTCTTCTTTTACTATATGCGTTCATATTTTGAGAATAATATATCAATATTTAATATTTTAAAACAAAATTTAGAAAATTATTAAATTTTTTATCTAATTTATTATGTTTATAAAGCAGCTAATATTTATTATAGAAAGAGTGAATTATTATACAAATATTCTTTGTATAGCTTGTACGGCAAATTTAGTTCTAAAATAAGATAATAGATGGCACTGCAAGAACGAGAAGTGTGCATTTGACTCTTTGCGGATTTTATTAATCTTTTGGTTTAAAAAACATTATTATTATTAAATTATTTATTAATAGAGAATATTTATATAATAATATTTATATATACTATTTTTATTTTATAAAACTATTACTCATAAATAAATGTTTAATAAACAATATTTAACATATTATTATTTTTTTTTTTTTCTAGCTTTTGATAGGATAGGATAATATTGTATTCTCATTGGTGCGGCACACACTTTGATGTGAGAAATGACGAAGCTCCTAAATTGAGTTACACGCACATCACATCCAATGCTACTGTGATGTAACTCAATTTAGAAGTTTTTTCGTTCCTCATTTCAATATTGCTGCCATGAAATCTAAATAGATTCTGCTCTCATATCCGACACTAGTAAAAAAAACTAACATAACGGGGGTTTATCTTGAAGATAGAGGTTGCCTGCCGGCATTCACTGTTCTTGAAATAAGACACTTCGACCAGTAGAGTTTTTATTTTTTCAACGTTTCAACAAAAATCTTTTGTACTCGTCAAGAGAAAAATCAAAATAAACTTTATTGCAAGGCGTTTGAAATATTATAATGGGTTTTAATATGTTTCATATATATATTTAATATGTTTATTTTTAAAGTAAGAGATGCCTTTTTAGGTACACCTATGTGTATACATATATGCCTCATTAGTATACAAGCGTTCGTGACAATTTTTCGTCTTCATGAGCTTCATTCATTAATGCTAATGTCTCTGTGAAAGTCTTTTTTTAATTTTACACAAAATATAATATTTACCCTTTCCTCAAATGATGACAATGCAAAAACCGACGCAAGCTAAATACTTACAACAAAAATATGCCTAAAATGAAAACTATGCATTCGCATTTACTGGCGTTGCTAAATTAAATTATAGTTTAGGCTTTGTTCTTTACAGTAAAATTGATTTTACATTTTTCAAAAGTTGTTTTATATTTTATTTTTAAAAAAGTTCGGTAACTTTTTGATCCTACCGTATATGTATGTATGTACCAAAAATGAGAAATCTCTTCTTTCAAAATGCATTTTTATGTTTCACTCCAATGCAGAACGTGCTTTTGGTGATAAAGATTGTGACACAACACCATTTTTTTAGAAGGGAGAGGGGTCTTTTTGGTACATGACATCAGCATTTTAGAAGAGAGAGCGCCATCTAGTGGAACAAAAATCAACTAAACCTTAATTTAGGCTTGCTCCATGATATTAGACCAACTCATTTTCTTGATAAATCAGGAAAGTCAACCACGAACGGGTTTCGTGATGTTGACCCTTGTCAGTGTGATGCAGGCTGTATCTCAGCGACCAAATATTTGGTCTAATAGGCTTTCTGAGAATTCAAGAAATGGGTATTTAAGGTCAAATTAGCGTGAATATGCTGATCATATGAAAAAATAAGAAAAAATATATGTTATAAATAAAGATGAATAGAGATTAGATGTTGTATTTTGATCATGTTGAGGATTATGGTGATGGTGATGCAGTCGTGGTTAAATAATAATCTTGAAAATATAAAGTCTTGATCAGAGATTTCTTTATTTGAGCTAAGGAATATATATGAAAAACATAATTTGATTAAAGTACTGCCTGGCTTAAGGCGAGTAGAACAAGGAAAAACCAAAGATTATTTACATAATGTACAAAAGTTTTGAGCCGGCCTTTGGGATAAAACAACAACGAGTTTTTATAGGGGAAGAGTGACCTCTGGCGGTCGATTTAGCAGAGTATTTGAATCTATGAATTTAAAATTTAAAATAAAATAATATTTTTATATAACACATATATAAATTTCCAGATGCTGATTTTGAAAACAACAACAACAAAAAAAGGCATTTCTTAAGCGCTCACAGAAGCATTTTATAAGGTAGAGCGCTCTCTCTCTCTATATTTATACGTTTGATCAAAACAAAATTTGTATTAGTACCAAAAGAGAGACACATGTTTCTTTAAAGGTATATTAAAACAAAGCAATTTTGTCAATCCCCCAGTGCAGAAAGTACTATTAATGATGAATAATGTGATGTAAAACCATTTTTTTCAAAGGGAGAAGTGTCTTTTCAGTACATGTGTGTGAATATCATCCTCTAGAAACTTTAAAATGTAATAATTCTTTTTTCAAATTTCACTAGAGATTGTTATAATTGTAAATAAAATAATATATATAACAAAATTTTTATTTTTTCGTTTTTAATTTAAGAAAAAAGTAAAAGAAAAGATTACCGAAATTTACTTGTATTCCAATGTAATTATATTTTATATATAATTTATTATATAAAATATATACGTTTTTAAAGTAGCGTTAAAATGTGTAATAATTTTCATCGATAGATGGCGCTAGGATGATAATGATAATGTCGAACGAGTTATTTTTTTACAGACGAGAGACAAAATGATAAAAAATAGTCTGTAATAGATTTATTTTAATTATGGAAACCGGGAGCTTTCGAGTCTCTTGACTCTCTTTCTCAGTCCTGAAACATTTGAATAAATAAATACAATTTTATAATTATATATAAATACAAATAAATACAATGTTTCATATCACCAAAAAATAAATAAACAAAAAGTCAACAAACTTATCACCGTATATTGTTTATGCATTTCATTGAAAAATTACAATTCTATATTCTTAAACTGGATTTTTTTTTTCATTTTTAGTCGATATTACATCTTATAAGAAAAACTACAAATAATTGACAATACATCCAGATAGCACAAGAACCTAAAAGACATGCAACAACTGTCCTGGTGTAGAACTAACACCTATCCACATATTCTCATGCTCAGCAATGGCCGCAGCCTTGCAGACATAGAGCCAGAGCAGCAACTTTACACACCCAAGATACACATTGCGACTGCTGTGATAGAGATGCATGGAGACATCTGAGGCTCTTCATTGGACACGACAACAACAACATCTTCTCGATGGGCGTTCGCTCTATTTAGATTTCAAATTTGTATTTATTTATTCAATTGTGTATCAGGTCCGTGGGAGATTCGTGGGACTCATCTGTTTACACCATTAAACTTATTATTGGCAGACGGTTTGTCATATTTTTACTTGCAATGTTGATAAATTTGAACAATCCTTACTATGACTCCACTGGGCACTCAATGTAATGTCGGCCGTTTGTTCGACCTTGGTGCAAAGGGGTTTGTAGACAATCGACAATTTGAATTTTATTGATTCTTCTAATCAATTGTGTTACAGAAAAAAATTATGATCAAATAAAGGATAATATTTTCATAAAAGTATATAGCAATTTTCTTATATCAGGATATGAACCCAAAAAAACTTTAAATTTTTGAAATATCATAGAGTGAAGCTGCATAAGAAATCCCTTTGTCTGGCTAGATGGAAAAGTAACCTACAATTCAACAAAATATGCAAAACAAAAAGCAAATTTTATCCCCCCCCCCCCTTCTCTTAGAATTAAAGATCCAGTCAAGAACATTTTCTCCAAAAAAATTGTCAACGAACTAACCCATTGAAGAGCGAGAGCTCAAAAGCTCTGGGTGTTTTTGTAATAAACTTATAGCATAAGGTTTTTTGATATTTTCATAAAAGGATAATACATAATAAAGGGGTAAATAAAAGGTATATAAAAAGTAGGGAAATATATACAGTTGTATGTGTACAAAGTTGGATATTTAATTATGGATCAAAATATAATTTATTTTACCAATATTTCAGTTGGCTGAACGCTAACCTTTATCAAGGTGTTATAACATATTTAATGTGTGTCAACAACAAACTCAGCGCCACATAACGTCAACAGAATTAAGTTTTAAAAATTGTTCCCATAATATAAATATATTAAAAATGGCATATCCTGACCAGGAGCACATGTGCTTTTCAGAAGGCAGAGCGCCATCTGGTGGAACAGAAATCAACTATTCATTGATTTAGCCTGTTCCCTGATATTTGGCCAACCCAATTTCTTGATAAATCAAGAAAAGCCATCCACGAACGCGTTTCGCGCTTTTGGCGCTCGTCAGCGTGGAGTAGGCTGAACCATTGCGACCAAAAAATAATTTTTGATCCCAATGGCTTCCTGAAAAACCAAGAAATGGGTATTAAAGGCCAAACTTGCGTAAATACGCTTAGCACATTAAAAAACGAAAGAAAAAAATAAAAGATAAAAAGATCAGGTGTTGAAATCAATATTAAAAATGGCATATCCTGACCAGGAGCACATGTGCTTTTCAGAAGGCAGAGCGCCATCTGGTGGAACAGAAATCAACTATTCATTGATTTAGCCTGTTCCCTGATATTTGGCCAACCCAATTTCTTGATAAATCAAGAAAAGCCATCCACGAACGCGTTTCGCGCTTTTGGCGCTCGTCAGCGTGGAGTAGGCTGAACCATTGCGACCAAAAAATAATTTTTGATCCCAATGGCTTCCTGAAAAACCAAGAAATGGGTATTAAAGGCCAAACTTGCGTAAATACGCTTAGCACATTAAAAAACGAAAGAAAAAAATAAAAGATAAAAAGATCAGGTGTTGAAATCAATATTAAAAATGGCATATCCTGACCAGGAGCACATGTGCTTTTCAGAAGGCAGAGCGCCATCTGGTGGAACAGAAATCAACTATTCATTGATTTAGCCTGTTCCCTGATATTTGGCCAACCCAATTTCTTGATAAATCAAGAAAAGCCATCCACGAACGCGTTTCGCGCTTTTGGCGCTCGTCAGCGTGGAGTAGGCTGAACCATTGCGACCAAAAAATAATTTTTGATCCCAATGGCTTCCTGAAAAACCAAGAAATGGGTATTAAAGGCCAAACTTGCGTAAATACGCTTAGCACATTAAAAAACGAAAGAAAAAAATAAAAGATAAAAAGATCAGGTGTTGAAATCAATATTAAAAATGGCATATCCTGACCAGGAGCACATGTGCTTTTCAGAAGGCAGAGCGCCATCTGGTGGAACAGAAATCAACTATTCATTGATTTAGCCTGTTCCCTGATATTTGGCCAACCCAATTTCTTGATAAATCAAGAAAAGCCATCCACGAACGCGTTTCGCGCTTTTGGCGCTCGTCAGCGTGGAGTAGGCTGAACCATTGCGACCAAAAAATAATTTTTGATCCCAATGGCTTCCTGAAAAACCAAGAAATGGGTATTAAAGGCCAAACTTGCGTAAATACGCTTAGCACATTAAAAACGAAAGAAAAAAATAAAAGATAAAAAGATCAGGTGTTGAAATCAATATTAAAAATGGCATATCCTGACCAGGAGCACATGTGCTTTTCAGAAGGCAGAGCGCCATCTGGTGGAACAGAAATCAACTATTCATTGATTTAGCCTGTTCCCTGATATTTGGCCAACCCAATTTCTTGATAAATCAAGAAAAGCCATCCACGAACGCGTTTCGCGCTTTTGGCGCTCGTCAGCGTGGAGTAGGCTGAACCATTGCGACCAAAAAAATAATTTTTGATCCCAATGGCTTCCTGAAAAACCAAGAATCAAGAATCAAGAAATTGGGTTGGCCAAATATCAGGGAACAGGCTAAATCAATGAATAGTTGATTTCTGTTCCACCAGATGGCGCTCTGCCTTCTGAAAAGCACATGTGCTCCTGGTCAGGATATGCCATTTTTAATATTGATTTCAACACCTGATCTTTTTATCTTTTATTTTTTTCTTTCGTTTTTTAATGTGCTAAGCGTATTTACGCAAGTTTGGCCTTTAATACCCATTTCTTGGTTTTTCAGGAAGCCATTGGGATCAAAAATTATTTTTTGGTCGCAATGGTTCAGCCTACTCCACGCTGACGAGCGCCAAAAGCGCGAAACGCGTTCGTGGATGGCTTTTCTTGATTTATCAAGAAATTGGGTTGGCCAAATATCAGGGAACAGGCTAAATCAATGAATAGTTGATTTCTGTTCCACCAGATGGCGCTCTGCCTTCTGAAAAGCACATGTGCTCCTGGTCAGGATATGCCATTTTTAATATTGATTTCAACACCTGATCTTTTTATCTTTTATTTTTTTCTTTCGTTTTTTAATGTGCTAAGCGTATTTACGCAAGTTTGGCCTTTAATACCCATTTCTTGGTTTTTCAGGAAGCCATTGGGATCAAAAATTATTTTTTGGTCGCAATGGTTCAGCCTACTCCACGCTGACGAGCGCCAAAAGCGCGAAACGCGTTCGTGGATGGCTTTTCTTGATTTATCAAGAAATTGGGTTGGCCAAATATCAGGGAACAGGCTAAATCAATGAATAGTTGATTTCTGTTCCACCAGATGGCGCTCTGCCTTCTGAAAAGCACATGTGCTCCTGGTCAGGATATGCCATTTTTAATATTGATTTCAACACCTGATCTTTTTATCTTTTATTTTTTTCTTTCGTTTTTTAATGTGCTAAGCGTATTTACGCAAGTTTGGCCTTTAATACCCATTTCTTGGTTTTTCAGGAAGCCATTGGGATCAAAAATTATTTTTTGGTCGCAATGGTTCAGCCTACTCCACGCTGACGAGCGCCAAAAGCGCGAAACGCGTTCGTGGATGGCTTTTCTTGATTTATCAAGAAATTGGGTTGGCCAAATATCAGGGAACAGGCTAAATCAATGAATAGTTGATTTCTGTTCCACCAGATGGCGCTCTGCCTTCTGAAAAGCACATGTGCTCCTGGTCAGGATATGCCATTTTTAATATTGATTTCAACACCTGATCTTTTTATCTTTTATTTTTTTCTTTCGTTTTTTAATAATATAAATATATATATCTTTTTTTTTCTCTATTGAATATAACAAAACTTTTTAAAACTTAATTCTGTTGACGTTATGTGGCGCTGAGTTTGTTGTTGACACACATTAATATGTTATAACACCTTGATAAAGGTTGGCGTTCAGTCAACTGAAATATTGGAAACATAAATGATATTTTGATCCAATATATTCCCTTAAAAAGATTTATTTATGGATTGCTCTACTTTCAAAAAGTTGGATATGTGTAAAGGGTTTGTAGAAGGTATCAGACAACTGGCTCTATATGTTTCAGGAAGGGCCATCTGCCAGCCAATCGCTGTGTGCTATCCCTTCAGTCCTCTCAGAATACAATGTGTTAAAATTTATATATATACTACTTCTCTCTATATAACAATAAAGATATTTTCAGGAATCCCCCCGATTGATATGACTTGAGAAGGTGAGAGTAAAGTTCTTACTTGGTTATATACACTCGTGTACAAATTTAAGGAAGTTGTACCTTTTAGCATGTATATCGGGATTCAGACAATTACTCTGAAAGCTATTACAGTGACCTTTATTGAACACACGAGATGATCAAGTGTGAGGATGATTCTATAGACAGGTATATTTCACTTTTATTTAGATATATACCTCTATAGACAGGTATATTTCACTTTTATTTAGATATATACCCCTATAGACAGGTATATTTCACTTCTATTTAGATATATACCTCTATAGACAGGTATATTTCACTTCTATTCATATATACTTCTATAGACAGATGTATATTTTAACTTTTATATAGATATATACCCCTATAGACAGGTATATTTCACTTCTATTTAGATATATACCTCTATAGACAGGTATATTTCACTTCTATTTAGATATATACCTCTATAGACAGGTATATTTCACTTCTATTTAGATATATACCTCTAAAAACAGATTAATATTTTGACTTTTATATAGATATATACGTCAAAAAAAAAAAAGATAAACCTGCTTCTATAAGTTCGGCAGTGATGCAATAAATTGAAAAGGTCTTTTTTTTCCAAGATATAAATTTTCTTAATCTGAGACACAAAATCAAGTCGAAAGAAAGTAAGTTATTGAGAGAGATCAACAGAGGGGGAAAAAGTATCCAGGAGCGAAAGGAAAGAAACCAACCAATAAAATAACTAACAGGAAAATAATAATACACTTCGAAATTTTACTTTTCATGTTTGGTAAGAAGCAATTTTCTCTATTTTGGTCTAATTTTATTAAATGCACTGAGAAAACGCGTGCAAAAATGGATTGAATCAAGGAAAGAATTGAGAGAGCCCAATAAAAATGAGATAATAAAGCGTCTAGCCAAAAGAAGAAAAGAAAGTGTCTAACTAAAAGAAAGAATAAAAGCGTGTAAATAAAAGAAGTAATGAAAGAGTCTCATCAAAAGAAGGAATGAGGGAGATAAGCCAAAAGAATGAATGAGAATATATAACCAGAAGAATAAATCAGAGTGCATAACCTAAAGAAAGAATGAGATAGCTTCATCATTAAGAACGAGAGAGTCTAACCAGAAGAGGAAGAGAGAGTAATAAAAAGAAGGAATGAGATAGACTAACCAGAAGATCTAGAAGAAGTAATGAGAGCGTCTAACCAAAAAAGGCATGAGAGGGTCTAGCTCAAAGAAGTTCTAAAAGTGTCGAACCAGAAGAAGAAATGAGAGAGCTTAACCAAAAGGTCAATGGGAGAGTTCGGCCCAAAAAAGCAATGGGGTAGTCTAACACTCAAAGAAGGAATGGGAGAGTCTAGCCAAGGAAAGGAATGCGAAAGGGATGCGAGACACAGGGAATGACAGGGGCAATCAAGACATGAACTGACGGAAGGACTGGGGGCCCAGAATAAGAGGCTCGGCGGGGCGAACCTTGAAGAGGAAGGCCGCGGGGAGGTTCTGACAGGAGGTCAAGCAGAGGTCCCAAAAAGGGGGGAGGGTCTTACATTCTTACATCATCCTTCGTTAATGGCCTTATACAACGTGGCAACAGCACTCACACAGTCGACAATAGCGAGTGGGTGACAGTTAAAAATTATGATAAAGTAAATAAGGCTTCCAATGTTTTGTAACGCGAGTGTTTTAAAAACATTCTTCTTAAATAATATTTATTTTAAAATATTAAATTTATTGATTTGCTTAAAATAAACGTTCAAGTTTACTAAAATGAGTCGATTTTTTGCAAATCGCTTAGAATCAGATTCCGAGACATCAAGTTCAGAAGATGAAATTTTACCACCTAAGCCCGTCACACTTGTTTCTAATTTCGCGTTAAGCGACAATGTTGTCGATGTTAAACGAGTTGTTAGAAGTGCAAGGGCTTGGCTCATCAGTGGTGAACCCTCCCAGCGGTTTCGCCAATTTAATCCACCAGACCGCTTCTCAGAGCTCTAATACTGTATTGGACGATTCTGTTTATATACGCAGCACTGAAGGATGGAATCTCAGAAATGGTTTTCAAGAAAACTATGGACATAAGCTTATAGGACAGTAGAATTACATACAAATATATGCATGAATCATATTTATAAATAAATAAATATTGTTTATTTTTAATAAAACGATATCATCAATGCTACCAGCATTACTATTTGAACTGGAAACTAAAAATGCATACATAAATCAGTTAGCATCTTAACGGCGTTTATATGTTTCTATGTACTCCTGTAGAAGGACAGAGATGCCAGAAAGCTCGAGATTACTTTAATAAAGCTAAAGAAACTTATATCCAGAAACCTGCAGCATTTGTTTGATCAATTGATATTAAAAAGAGATACGCTACACGCTTTATATTTGGCAATAAATCTAATAAAATAGATTATTCGTATGGATCCATTCATAGAAACCATCATATTGAATTCATGCTTTTCACCATATTAAAATGAACCTCTTCTTCTTTCTTACCTCCACTCAATCAAATTAGAATAATTTATTAACCATCATGACTGGTTGAAATAGAATGCATCTGCCTTTGTCATTAAGACTGGGAGCGCTACTCAGTGGCAGGCCGACTTAGGTTCAAAAGAAACATGACATGAGGAACGGACGCTATGTGCAGCCGTTCCTAACATGGAGTACAAACACTGCTCATCCTGTGTCCCTGGATTAGGAGCCCTTACAGGGTACTATCAGCCGGGCCAGCTGAGCCCAGGTTTTTTAGCGAAGTTACTGCTCCCCCTCCTCCTTTTTCATACGGGCAAAAAATGAACCTAATAACAAACAATAGGTTTGAAGAGAGTTTTTGATTTAAGCGACCAATTCAAAAATAACAACATACTTACAGTTTACATAAAAGATAGATTAAATAAAAACAATATTATTCATACACAATTGTAAATATCTTGTTAGTGATTTCAAGTGCTTCCATACCTTTTTGTCTAAAAGTATAACCATTTCGTGGTGTTTTGTTGAAAGGGCATAGAAATATAATATTGTGTTGTGGAACATTCTTCATCACCAACATTATACGTTCTGTTATAAAATGATTTTAAAAACCATTTCGCAATGTTTGTTTGTTATATAAAACCGCGAGTTCTCTTTTTCGAGCTTTTTCTCTTCAACGGGAATAATGATAGCTGAGAGTGAGCACGAGATCTACATTGATGGTTACTTATATATGATTTGGAATATGACGGAATTTCTCTGGTAAACTATTCTCCAGTTGATACTGTTCTTGTTTTAATATATGAGAGATTCGAGGATCTCAATCTTTCTGACTTGGATGATATACAGCCCTTGATGCAGAGAGGAAGGCCCTATATCAACAAATTAAATGTACCAACACTTCACCCTACGTATTGCTTTCAAAAATATCAGCAAACAAATCTAAGTCAATAGCTTACTATATATATTTTTTAGATCATCATCATGTAAGGACCAGTCAACAAGTGAATGACTTTGAGACGAAGAGTAAAGCCAGCTCAATTTCTATGTAAATAACACAAGATGATTATTACCTTACCCAATTGGGAGAATCTGTATGGGGCAAGTCCCTAATAAAGGCTTTTGTGTGTATGTGTGTGTGTGACTTGGAAGGTATATTACTATAATGACAGAGGTATGGCTTCCTATTTATAGCAAATTGAAACATTATTTATTGAATATATGGCCGGTATATAACAAACTTATTGCGAAGGGTTTTTAAAATCATTTTATTATATTCAATTACGTTCTATAATGGATGCATTGTTTTAATGCATTTTTAAATATATAGGCGTTTCTTTTGGTACATGGATACCATCCTCTATCAACTTTGTTTATATTTTATTTATTTTAAAATAGCTGTATATAAAGTAGAGTAGAAAGAAATGATCAAGAAGACAGGATAATGAAAGTACAATTCCTGATTGCGAAATTCATTTTCAACTCTTTTTAATCATTCTTAAGCTTACTAAAGCACTTTTAGCCTCAAATACCCTTTTCAGGAAATAAAACGATTCGATTTCCCTTAGTCGGCCACCAACGTACAACTTGCATCACTCTTATGAAGGCAAACAGTCTGAAACGCATGCGAGGTTTGGTTTGTCTCGATCTTTAAAGAAAAGAGTATAGGATTTTCCGATAGATGGCAGAAAGACATCAACAACATTCAGTTGCATGATCACAAGATGCCCTTCAATTTAATATATGGTGGTGGTGTCTTGTCCGTGGAGCAGATCGGTCCGTGCACCTTGATCACAATACCCATTAAATATATAACCAGGTTCTTAAGAAACTACTTTCATCAAAGAAAGTTTTAAGGAATATTTTAGAATGAAAATATGCTAGATATTAGGGAATTATTCAATTAGAACAATACTAAAAAGAGTTAATTTCTAAATAAAAGCGTTCCAATGGAATTTAGTAGTTTTTTATAACGATAGATAGCAATTGAAAATATAAATCTATATATTATCCAACGGGAGATAACATATGTTTAATTTGAATGCTGAAAAATATCGGCAACTGAATTGACTAGACCATGTGCTGAGTCATGATAGCCTGCTAAAATGATTGAAAAAAAATACACGCTTTGAAGGCACCAGATCAAGATGACGCTCTCGTACTACATTTATGGACCAATTGGCCAAACCGCTGGGAGGGTTTACCACTGAAGAGCCAGGCCCTCCCATTATTTAAAAGCTTTTATTTAACTTGCTTTTCTGTCTGTCCGTCTGTCTGTCGGTCCACAAATCTTGCAATCGATTTTTAATATATTTTTAGAGCACGTAGGAATCTGTAATTTGGTACACTTTTCAGAACCCGATGAAAATGCATGTTGACAAAAATTCAGACTTCTGGGTTGTCAGGGTGGCTGGAAATTGACAAATTTCTAAATTGCCTTTCAAATTTTGTAAATTAATTTTAATATACTTCCAGATCACATAGAAGTATGAAACTTTTTTATCATTGCAGTAAGAGCAGTAGAATGTTGATTTATTTTTAAAGAATCATACGCCTTAAAAATAGTTAAAATTTTTCATAACAGATGGCGCGCTAATGCATCATATTAATATTGTGTTTTAAAACAACTATTCATTTAAAAGTGTGCTATGTAGGTAAAAATGTACAAATATATTTTTATAAGATTTTCGGAACAAATACATTTATTTTCTCCAATATTTCGTATGACTACACATCAAACTGTGAAGAAGGGCTTGCCCGAAAGCTTCCTTAACCGCTATAATAATAAAAAGAGTTGCGGCGATATATGATTCCTTCTTTCTAACATCAAACTTCTTTGGGGAATAAGGCTGTTTTGAGAATCTCGATTATTTAACTGCTATAAAATGTAAATAATGTAAAACCTACAAAATTGTTCCCCTAAGAAGTTTGTGACGTGTACACGAAGTATTGGGAAAATAAATATATTTGGCTAAAAATAAATATTTTTAAAATGAGTCAAATATATGGATTCCTCAACTTTCAAACATATTACAGTCAAACATTTTACAAAATTTATTTTGTCCATAATATAAATTTATATGTTACGATGTACTAGAGCGCCATCTGTTATCAAATTATAAAACTATTTTAGAGGCGTAATATTCTTTTTAAAATAAAACAATTTCTACTGTCCTTACTGAGATGGAAAAATTAAAGGGAGGGCCTGGCTCATCAGTGGTGAACACTCCCAGCGATTTCGCCAGTTTAATCTACCATACCGGTAGATTAAACTGGCGAAACCGCTGGGAGTGTTCACCACTGATGAGCCAGGCCCTCCCTTTAATTTTTCCATCTCAGTAAGGACAGTGGAAATTGTTTTATTTTAAAAAGAATATTACGCCTCTAAAATGGTTTTATAATAAATTTATATATCATTTTTTTTACTCCCCATAGAATATAAGCAAACATATTTTTTTAAAACTTAATTCTATTGACGGTATGTGGCGCTGAGTTTGTTGTTGACACACTTTAAAATGTTATAATACCTTGATAAAGGTTGGCGTTCAGCCAACTGAAATATTGGTAAAAATAAATGATATTTTGATCCAATGCCTTTTTATTTAAAGATTTATTTATGGATTGCTCTATTTTCAAATAAATATATTTGTAACAATTAATTTTGGCAACATGTTTCTTTGTAATACATATATCATCAAATATTATCTCTACAGACCTTACTACAATGATAAACGTTTTTGAATGAGAGGGCTTAGCATCTTTTATCATTGCAGTAAGATCTTTAGAGATCATATTTGATGATATACAAGTATACAAATACACATACAATATAGAAGTATATTTGTATGTAAAAAAAAAAGAAAAACATTGCCAAAATTAATTGTTATAAGTTTATATAAAAGGGCGTACCTGGATCTGAAAAAAAAAAAAAACAATTTTTCTCAAATTTTTCGAGAAGTTGCTCCCTCTTTATCAATTTAAATATTTTGAGAAAAAGTGTGCTTTTTTTCTTTACAGATTCAGGTACGCCCTTCTATATAAACTTAATTGATCGATCGCCTTTTGACTCACACAAAATATGGTTATAAATTTTAAGATAGTTGGCAATTAAAGGTATAAATATACGAGTTTTATTCGTTATATTCGCTAAGAGTCCAATTCCTAAAATAAATCTCCAAAAGGTCTAAATACATCCAAATCTATTTGTTGTACAGACAGATACAGAAAGTTCATCTTGATGATTGTTCAATTCTATGTCGCTAGACCAGCGAATGTCTAAAAGCCAGTTTTGTGCCCATTGGGCGGGGTTCCCTTGTAATAAATCAACCAATAGAAGGAAACTATATTGAATCTTTATCATATTTGCTTTTTTGAGGTTATATAGATATGGAAAAGGAGGGAAGAGAAATGAAATTTCATTTTACCCTTTGACGGTTACAGCCAAAAGGAGATTTCAATATAGGCGGTGGGCCATGAAAGCCGGAGCGCGGTATGTCAAGCCAGTCAAAGGTCGCTGCAAACAATCGCATAAAGCCCTGTGACCTCTGACCTTAAAAAAAGCGACCACTATAGATGTAGGCCAAGGTGGTTTCACAGAGCATTACCTCCAATTAGGGCCTAGGTGATTATTGATACTGGAAAAAGGAGCCAATGCCATCGCAGACCGCCCCTATTTTTGATTGACAGCTATAATTTCACGACCCACCTCCCCAAGAAGAAAAACTGCCTTCTTTTTAAAAAATATTCGACATTTTTTTCAAAGAAAATTGAAGGAAGTCGATTTTTGCTTCATTATTAACAGAGCCTGGTCTTTTTTAACTTTGCCGAAATTAATATTGACCCTCAGGGGTCAAACTCATCTATATTCCCAAATATAATATTAATGATTTTTGGCGCTACCTTAAAGCGCTAAACTTCGATCGTTATATAATCATTTTTAGTTATCGGGAAAAATTATAATTGTTCCAATAATTAATGGGAAATTTCTTCACATTATTCAAGTACTGGATTTTCCACAGAAAAAAAAAATTGGTAATTAATTAGGAAAAGCCTTATATTAAAAAAGTGTGTTAATTAAAAAATTACATAAACATTTTTGATACATAAATGAGGCATAAAAAGCTCACCACTACTATTGGCTTTAACTTTTATTAATTTCAAAGACCCAAGTATTGATCTATAAGTGAAACAATTGTTTTAATTATCAGGAATGAATATTATTCGAACCTGTATTCAAAACTTTGATTTGGTCTGAATGAGATATTGATATATTCGTTTTGCTTGAAATGTTCTTTAAGTTCTTGACATGGCGAGCTGTGTATGTGTGTGTGAAATGAGCATGTTCAAACGTGGTCTCTCTCGAATGTCCAAGAGAGAGAGAGAGATTAAATTTGAAAATATTTTATTGTCCATGCGAAACAATGGTAGGAGGGAAAAAACACTAAGTTACAATATGGGCTTGGTCCATAAAGAGTAAAATAAAAACAAAATAGAAATAAAGATAGTGAAAAACAAGTATGTTCCATCGAAAAAGCTCTTCCAACGATTAAGAGTCCTCCTTCATATAAATGGCATATATTGGATCAAAATATAATAATTTTTAATCCACTATATGTCATTTTTATATAGAGATCTCTTTATGGATTGCTCTATTTAAAAATATATATAGATGTATTTTAAAAATAAAGAAGGCATCTCCTGACCACGATTAACATGTGCTTTTTAGATGGCAGAGCGCAAATTTGGCCTTAAATACCCATTTCTTGATTTCTCGGGAAGCCAATGGGACCAAAAAATATTTTTGGTCGCAGTGGTTACAACCTATTCCACACTGACGAGCGCCAACAGCACGAAACGCGTTCGTGGATGGCTTTTCTTGATTTATCAAGAAATTGGGTTGGCCAAATATCACGGAGCAAGCTAAATAAACGTTTAGTTTATTTTTGCTCCACTAGATGGCGCTCTGCCATCTAAAAAGCACATGTGCTCGTGGTCAGGAGATGCCTTCTTTATTTTTAATATCAACACCTGACCCACTTATCTTTTTTTTTTTCTATTGTCTTTTCATAGATGTATATATGTTTTTTTCGAATCATATTCATATTTTATTTGCACAAAAAAGCACAGCTAAAGAAACAAGGAAAATAATTAAGAAAAAGGCATCTTCTGATCGTGCAACTAAAAGTTGCTGATTGGCTTGCGCTATTTAGTTACACGATCAGGAGATGCCTTTTTCTTAATCTATCTGATCCCAGTACAATATCACTTTTGTACTTTTTTTTTCACAAGGATTTTCACAATTTTCAGATATATTTACAAAATGTGTGGATGATCGTATTTGTGAAGATAGTTGAGAGAAAATAGTTTCTTGAATCACAGCAAAAACAATATTGTGGCGAAGAAATAATTTAATTTAATATTATTCAATGAAAATATTCAACAGATTATAAAAATATATCGTTTTGAAAATAGAGCAATCCATATTTAATTCATTAGATAATAAAAAGGCATATATTGGATTTAATATATTAATATAATATTAAATCCAATATATGCCTTTATAATATCTAATAAAAATATATATTACTCTGTATTTGTAAAATTATCTTAAAAATATTTCTTTGCTTGATTGTTCAAGATTCCCTAGCGGGAGATGGTTTGGTTGATTTGTTAATAATTGTCGTCTAGTCGCCGTGACGTCATCAATAAATACTTTCACACCTTCAGATATACAAAGACTTGAATTCTACGCTACAATATATTCAATATAAAATAGAGCTTATTATGAAAATCAGAAATTTAAAGTATTTTTGACACATATTAGTTTAAATTTCTGGTAACAGATGGCGCGCTAATGCATGCTATGAAAATCTATATATTTTAAAATGTATTCATATGCAAGAAATTTGTTATTAATTAATAATTTATATTTACATATCCGAAAAGGGCCTGTTTATAACATAAGATCAAAATCCAAGAAATAATCTCAAAACCAAAACTCCTAAGAATTCAATATAACGAGGCCTAATATTTCCAGCATTCTTTAATCTCTCAATATCTCAATTTCTCTATATTCGTCTGAATATAAATTCTGGTCTAACTACTAATGCTATTAGAAATTGTAATAATTCAGAAAAGTTTAATGAGTCAATTTTCCTTGTGGGAAAATGCGCCATTCTTCTCTTTATTTATTTTTCAGAATTTACCTCCCCATTTCCCTCTTGAATCATTGGCGAGGTAATATGTTCATGTCTAATTTATGAGGAAACAGGAACATTAGTTAGACAAAAATATTATTTAGAGAACCGGGAACAAGCAAAAAAATCGCCAATTTGTGCTTGGAATCCGCCAAATTCCATTGTGGTCGAACCATGAGCGAACCACTCAGCTATAAATATTGTCTCTATTACCACAATAATTCGTCCAGTTTTTGTTTACATTGAACTCGAGACCAGCTGAGGGACGCCAAACGACTTGAGCCTAATGGTCCATTGTTCAGCGATGTCGCTAAATAACGCCATTTTACTTAGTTAGCTCCGACTCTCTCTCCTGGACTTCCGAATTCTATTCCCATATTTAGAAGTAGAGTACACACTGAGAATATTGATAGACACCTTGAGATCAAGTGCATTGTTCAACGCGCATCTATCTCTTCCTTTTGACCTCCAACACCTGTCAACATGTTGTTTATTCCACTTCAACTGAATATTTTCCAAAATGTTTAGCCACTTTAACGGAATAGACCTAAATCAACGTTTATTAGAGTTTTGCTCTGAAAGATGGCGATTTGTCATCTAAAATCCTCATTGTACTTGCAATATAAAATGCTCTTTTTTTAGAGTTCCTTCAACTTTCACTATCTGACCTCTTCTTGCCTACTAGTTTCTTTCTTTTTTGATAAACGTTAGCGTAATCACGTAAATTGGGCCCCAAATACCATTTTTAAATTTCCTTGGTGGCCGTTGAGGCACCACGCCGAGAGGTTCAATAAGCCCTAAACATTAATGTGGCTGACTTTTCCCTATAAAGAAAATACATTGATCACTATATTGGAATAAACCTTAATCAACGTTTAGTACATATTTATTCTGAAAAATGGTACTTTACAATTTATATATATATATATTCGTAAAAGAAAATAAACAATATTAAGGTAAAGGGTTTCTTTTAATTTGATTTTCGCAAGCTTTCGAGCATTATTTCTGCTCTTTAACGGGCATATACTTCTATATACAATATCAAGATGAACTTTGTATGGTAATAATTATTATTAGCAGAAATTTCGTTCGAAAACTTGCGAAAATCAAAATTAAAAGAAACCCTTTACCTTAATATTATTTTTTTTCGAATAATTTCTAGGTAACTATTACTCACATATATATAATGATCACTTGAATGGTTGGGATATGTATGTTTTTTCCATTGAGTACTACCTGACCTTTTCTCATCTTAGTTCTATTTTCAAAGGAGTTTCAATTTCACCAGAAACTGGCATTTTTGAGACTGTAGAAGAATTCTGCGCACTTTCCCCAGGGGACTTTGAGAGTAAAGGAAGGGTTCACAACATCTGAAGAAATAATTACTTATCATAGATCAACCCTCCATGGAAACAATTTTCCTTATTGTAGCATAAGGCGAATGCCGATATAATTTTGAATTCTCGAAAAAGTAGCACTACACCTTTATATCAATTTTCAACAATAGAATGCGCTAAGATTAACCTGATGATGGCGATGCCATTTAAAAAAATACATACGATAATTATATAATGTTACCCGTAATTAAAATATTTGTATTTCAAAAATATAATACATACATTTTACTATCTAATGATTTAATTATTGATTGCTCTCTATTTTCAGAACATTTTTAATTATGAATACATTCTAGGAAAATTTCATGATAAATATTACAGATAATAGAGTTATAAATCACTTGGGTAATATATTGACAAAAGTTGATCATCGAAAAATAAAAAACGATTTAATTAGCCTTAATTATTGGAAGAGAGCTAAAAATAGACTCGGTGTGACATTAGGTATCCCATTGCAACCACCATCAAACACACACCCACGCGTTCATACTTACTCAAACTATTATTTAAAATTTATATATGTTGCGTGTGCGTGTGTACAACACACGTGATTGGAATTCCTGCTTTAGTACTTTTGTTGAAGTACCGGATGTTTTATTTGGTTACTTACAAGAGCAGACTCCTGTGTGGAGTATAAAGATGACATTGCTAGCTCGTCGGTAGAGATTGTCTTACAAACTCCTATCTAAGACAAAAAATATCTAAGCCCTCCATTGTATGAGTATCGGTGAAGAAAGCAGCTTGTGAAATCAGCAAATGCGTAGGTGTAGAGTTACGGACGGACGGACGTGATGTATCGGCTCAGGGCAGATGGCGGACGGAAGTCAGCACTCGAAGACGTCAAGGTCAGACAGACGCTGGAAGCAGGCTACTAAGTCTGGAGCGAGCAGGCGGAAATGGTCTTACCATCTGGATTCTGCTCGGATGTCAGACGCTGCGACAACTTGCCCGGCGATTTTGGCGTTCATCCAGTGAGATCTCTTTAGAGACGCTAGAAACAAGCATTCCTTTAACACGACAACATTCTAGTGGGAACTTTCCAATGTGACTGGCACAACGATTGTGCACCGGTTCACGTCGGACAGTGGGGGGACACTCGGTGGGGTGAAAAAAGAATAAATCTTCCACGCCGTTGTTCAAAAAGATGTCAACGAGGTTGAAACCAATTTATTAGGACGTCAGGGTGCGGTCAATTCGTTCTCTGCGACCCGCACAGTCTGCTGTGACAGTCAAGAAGTCTCAGGATGTTTGTATGAGAGTTTTTTTCTCCAGTTTCTTTTGAGGAAAATATCCCAAGAGCGAGTGCTCACTTTGTCACACAACAGAAGTATCATACATATGTTCTTTCAGGTTACGAATAAGTATCGTTACAATACTGTAGACCAAAAGTGAATTTACAGTAGAATCTCAAAGAAAATAGTTTCTCGTAACAGTATTGTTATGCTCTTATTTAGTACTGCACATTGTATAAGACTAATTTATAAACAAAAAATATATAAAACGTGCCGCCATTTTGTTTTAGAAAATGTATCGAATATATAAAGCTAAAATTTGTCACAGAAATAGGTTGATATTCAGTCGGTTCAAGCAACGGCCAAGACAATATTTAAAAATTAAATATTGGACAAAAATAAGTCTTTTTTTTTTTTTTTTTTTTTTTTTTTTTTTTTTTTTTTTTACCATCATAATGGCATCAACTTCAAGTCTTCTCTCAAGAATTTAGTTTCCTGAACAACAGCCTTAGATATAAGGGGTTGTTAAGTTACGTGCTTCACTGAAAGGGTACGAAATATGGTCCAGGAGATTGTTCCTATATAACAATATAGGTATACATTTGAAGGCTATTCTACCTGCTGTAAATATATACTATTAAAGTTCTTTAGAAAAACAATTTTTCACTATCCGATATTATTTTAAGATGTAGACAAATATATCTCAAATATATTGAATTTTGATTAAAACGATCGAAGCTTATTTTCAACAATATACAGTTTAATCGAATTGAATATATGAAAATTTTTTGCGATATACTTTTATAAAAAGATTTAAAAAAAAAACCTTTCTCGCAATAAGCTTGTTTACTGTGAAAACCGCGAGCTTTCAAACTCTCGCTCTTTAACGGTCAGAATGATGTATTACGTTTGAATCCCAGAGCAATTCCGTCATATCCCAAATCAAGTATGAATAGCCATCAAACAAAAAATAATCTCTCTCTGGAAATCCATCCTAAACCACCCTTGGTACACCCCCATTCCTAACGAATCTTCTTTCCACACCCTTACTAGGGAAGAACAAACGGCGATTTCAAGATTATGACCAGGACATCTTAGAATGCTCAAATTTAATGGAAAAATCAAAACATTCCCGAAATGCCCCAAATGCGATTCACAACCACCCAATCCTGAACATCTACTGAATTGTATCAAATCCTCCAAAAAAGACCTCTGGGAGAACCCCAGGACTATAATAGAAAATCTGAGACAATGGAACCTAATGGAGATCGTTTAAACGACTTGAGGAATAAGCAACAACAAAATAGCCATCAAATGTAGGTATCTCTCTCCCGTGCTCACTCTTAGATATCATTTTGCTCGTTGAAGAGCGAGATCTCGAAAAAAGCTCGCGATTTTAAACAAAATGATTGCGAATGTTTTTTTTTTATAAAAAAAAATTATATACATATAAATGTGAAGAAAATATCTCTCTCTAAATCGATAATTTACCCAAACCTTATTACCATGATATGATATTGAGCTTACCATATCATAATGGAATAACATTTATATACTCCTGTTCTAGAACAGTTCTCTTCACATCTTCTAATTCTAAACCATTCTATTAAAGAATCGGACCTATCTATATTGTTGATCTATCTCTTTCTCCATTCTTCAAGGTGTAAATAACAATGATGATTGTGATGATATAATAATATTGGCGAATATTTCCCTACAGGTAGGAATAAATCGAAATGGCAAATTAAACCTATTTGCAAAATATTTTTTCTTACGTATAAATATATTTATTCAATAAAATCCTTAATTCTCTTATAAAAAAACATCGATTTCTAGATTCTCTATACAACATCCAAAATTTTTTCTAATTTAAAAATCCTGTGATATCAATATCTTTTTCCAGATTCAAAATGGGTTCATTTTATTTTATAGAATGCATGTTACGAAAATTTGTAAAATATTTAATGGAATTTGGTCTTTGTTTCCACGGACTTATTCCAGAGACTTGTTGTGTGTGGAACATCAACCTAAATTAGGAAAAATGGTTATTTTGGCCCCAAATCTCTCTTGTTTTTATTAATATGTAACTCGCTAAAAATGTATTTAATAACATTTACTGTTCAATTTTAGATCTTTTTCAACATCTTACTAGACCTTCAAAATCCTAAAAGATACAGTTTCAATTGAAACTTCGTAGAAATTGAAGATCAAAATTTGACCATTCCAAAGACCGATGTTTGATCTCATAGTTATGTCATCAACAGTTTTCAATCCCTCGGTGCGTGAGGTTGTTTCTATTATAAATCTTCATTTCGGGCGGTGGCGCGTGGTGTGTTATGCTATTCGAAATCTGGCCACACGTCGCTCTTTAAATTCTGATTCAATGTCCATCACACACAATATATTCTCTATATACAATATTTCCTAAAATACACCATCATTACTGTATTTACAACATTCAGTTTCATATTTGCATATCAACCTATTTTGCATATTATCTTAAATTTCAACATGTTAGGGAATTTGATTCTCAGTCCCCCAATACTTTCACACTAGAGAAAATATTTTAATCGAATATTTACTAATATGGCGCTAGCATTGAAGGGATTTAAGGAAATTAATCGTCTCCCACGCGATGAGAGCGCTTTCTTTCAGTTTTTAGAATGGATTCTAAAGATCTGATTCATAACACTCTTTTGGAAAATTCAGACAAAAAGCTGAAAAACTGGCTTTGTGGCTCATTCTTCATCATCACTAGTAAAGTTTGTTACTAGGGCAATGAACAAGTTCATCATTCTGATACAGAGTTGAAGGGAGAGGTGCCACACCTGAATAACATCCTCCTTCAACTCTATGCTGTATTCTTGCCTGAAAATCGGCCCTTGCTCCTTCACCCGCTTAAACATCTGTTTGGTAAATTCGATGGATTTTAAAACCCATCTCGTAGGATGTTATGAAACCGCCCCTGTACTGATGAGGGCCAAAGCCCGTACCCGTGGTATACAGGTTGGCTTTTTGTCTAAATTTGCCAAAACTGGTGTTGTGGTTCATTCTTAATCATCACTAGTAAAGTTTTTACTAGGGTGATGAAAAAGTGCATCGTTCTGATGAATATTTAAAGAGAAAGGTGCCACTTATGGTACATGAATATCATCCTCCCCCAACTTTATGTTATATATACTTAAATTCATGTTTCATTAAACATATATTGAATACATATAAAATGAAAGGATTTAAAAGCACGAATGTTTCTTTTATACATAATACAAACTTCTACTGCCCTTACTGCGATGAAAAAATATAATGGGAGGGCTTGGCTCATCAGTGGTGAACCCTCCCAGAGGTTTCGCCAATTTAATCCACCAGACCGCTTCTCAGAGCTCTAATACTGTATTGGACGATTCTGCTTATATACGCAGCACCGAAGGATGGAATCTCAGAAATGGTTTTCAAAAAAACTATGGACATAAGCTTATAGGACAGTAGAACTACATTCAATTTATATGTATAGATGGCGCGTTATTGCTTTGTGTTAATATATTGAATATAACTGTGAATATTCCTTTCAACTTCTCTCTCATAAATTATATTAGTAAGGCTGGGAAAAAAGCTGTCCTTTCACAACTTTCTCTTCATAATTAGATTGATAAAACTAGAGATTATATGTGAGAAAGGAGAGCACTTCAATAATCTAACATAACGTGAGATGACCTCAAAGTGTAATGGGAACGGGTATCTTGTAACTCCCGTGAGTGAAGGAAACTTGGATTAGTATTGCGTGCTCTTCGATCATTTCGATGGGAGATCCAATCGATGGGTCAACGTTTGGGGCCGGAGTACACACGTATGGGACAGTTCTCACTGCATTGGAACCTGGGTAACACTTATGTGCATTCTATACAACCGATTCATAAAGACGAAAACGTTTAGAAATCAAATTAAATCAATAATTTTTATAATATTGCACCGGAAAAAAAAATTATTTCATGAACAGATTTTTTAATATTGATATTTATTTTTGCTACTCTGTAAACTTCCCCCTCATTATCTCTCTGGTATTTTATAAGTGTTAATTTGTGCTTGTCTTAAATAATCCTGGAGTATAGGATCTCCATCTATTATTTCTTCCTGTGGTGAATCTGTATAAGACCGGTGGTCTTAGTAAAGCTTTGTGTGTGTGTGCTTGTCTTAAATAAATGACTGTGTCATCCTGAAATTGGTCTTTTCTAATTTTCTACATATCAATATCTAGAGAAATTTAAGGTGAAATCATCAGTGTCTTCTAAGGATAAAAGTTACTTTTAATAAAAAATCCAATTCAGATTTCTTGCTTTCGAACATGGAAGCCCTTCTACAGGAGAAAAACTCTAGAAAACTCTAGAGAAAAAATGCTAGAGATCTGAATCAGATTTTTTAAAGAAATTTGTCCCTGGAAGCCTGATGATTTCATCTTAATTATTAATGCAAGGGATTATTTTATTGAATTTAGAGACATAATGAAAAATAATGAAGAAATTTTGTCCAAACCATTTTACTCATTTACTCTTTTTTTCTTTGGAGCTAAGTCGTCCTGCCACTGAGTAGTGCTCCCAGTCTTGATGACAAAGCAGACGCATTCTACTTCAAACAGTCATGATGGTTGTCAAACAAGCTTGATACCCTAATATGATTGAGTGGAGATAAGAAAGAAGAAGAAGACTCTTTTTTTTGTATATCATTTATGTTAGGTAATATATAAATGGTAGAGAGGAGAGGTAAAAAAAAAAGTGGATTTCAGACAAACACAACTCAGGATTTATTCTATACAATGCTCCCGATTCTTGGACAAGTTCAATCCAACCAGTGAGTGCACTTGCAGTAACAAACGTGGCTGTGGAAAGTGCAAGAGTCAAACTGTTTCTACCTCTGTAGACGTAAGGTTTCACTTATAGTAAAAGGCCGTTGCTAACTACCCACCCTAATAATCATGGCTTATACTACATGTACTTGGGAGGGGGGGGGGGGGGTAAGTAAAAAAAAATTAATAGTCTTTTTTCCAACAGATACAAAGTATACACTCATGGACAACACTTAAGTAAATTAAAATTCTTCGATACCATCAGTTGTCTGTTTTTTTTTTTTTGAAGAAGAAGAAGAAGACAGAGGCACTTTTGTTCACACTTGGCTATCTCGAGTGTCTTCAATAAAGGTCACTGTAATATCTTTCAGAGTTATTGTCTCAATCCCAATATAAAAGCTAAAATGTACAGCTTTCTTAAGTTTTGTCCACGAGTGTAATTATACTTTACGCTTCCTTCATATCTCTCTTTGTGGTTAATCTGAATATCTATATTTAGGGTTTTTGTAATAATACTTTTGTGTTATTGTTGATTATCCTTCAATTTCTCTACACTGTAAAATATAGAGTCTTTTAAACATAATGGACAACAACTTTTGGTAGATTTCTTCTTTATAAATATAAGAGGAGAGATATTTATTGTCACATGGAATACATTTTTTTTTTTTGCAATATGTGTTTATTCCAATATGAGCTGAAGTGCCTTCGTATCCCAACACAAACACCAATATGGCGAATTAATAAATCCGAAGTAAATATCCGCTTATACTCGTATATACACGTTGATGGTTATATGTAGGTATAAATGTCTGTTTCATTCGCGATCTGATTGGCTCTTCGTTGGCCATGACCTTAATCAGCCAATCAACATTGCGTTCATTACCTAATCAGCGGGCCATATTTTTTTTTAGATCAGAGATTTCATTGAACAAAAAAATTCTAGATTAAATATTATTAAATATAAATTCGTCGGTTCAAATATTTTGATATTTGGCTTTTTATACTTTCTATTCGCGATCTGATTGGCTCTTCGTTGGCATGTGACCTTAATCAGCCAATCAACATTGTGTTCATTACCTAATCAGCGTACCGTATTTTTTTTAGATCAGAGATTTCATTGAACAAAAAAAAATTCTATATTAAATGTTATTAAATATAAATTCGTCGGTTCACTTCCGTCCGATTCAAATATTTTGATATTTGGCTTTTTATTCTTTGTATTTTATGGATCTGACGTTTTATCTCTTGATTCGGTGTATAATAATAAATTTTAGTGACGTGAGAACAATTTTGTTTTTATAGATCGACACATTCTTAGAAAATTCTTGAAATTTCGCGTCGTTTGTGCGACCGACTAAAGCGCTAATTATATTTAAAACTTATTTTTACATAAAAATAAAGTAACATTAAGTAATAAGAAGTGTAGTTGAATAAGGTAATGAAGCAGTTTCACGTTCCAGCAAATATTCGGTAGAAACAATTAAAGCTTTTTTAAGAATGAATTTAAGAGCAGACGAAGACTGGGTAATTATCTCTCATTCCTTCCAATCAAAGTAGGAAACATTTTAAGATGTTTTCCCTAACTCCTCACATTCTCCAACTTAATCAAACAAATACTTGACACATTAAGGCATTTCGCAGAATCTCCAAACTATGCTAATTATATAAATTAAGGGATAATTATTGGCTCTTGGAATTTTAATGGATGTTCTTGATGAACGCCCTAATAGCCCTCAATATAGACTCGGAGAAAAAAGGACGAGCGGCATTGTTGTTTACTTCTCACATCATCCACTTTCTTTGTTATTCCAGATGAGAATCTCTAATTAAAGTGGTCGCTCTCTAATGGTCCGAGAGAAAATATTTGGAATTTCCTCTCCCTCGCCAGGAGCGAGCAACAATAATCTTATAACGGTCGGGCCACCGTGGAGCAGGCGGAAAATACATTAACGATTATAAATTGGCTTATATAATATGCGAACTCTTATTCAATATTAGAACAAAGTTTTAAAAATATTTTATTATTAATATTTTATGGAAATTTTTAACTCTCCGAAATTGTTGGACAAAGTTTTTTTTTTAAACTTAAAAAAGGGTGGGATATGGGAAGGGGGAAGGCGCTTGAAGAGGGGTGCAAACTAAATAAGGCTAGAGCCATCTATCAAACCCTTTAATAACCTCGGTATTGATCCTAAAGAGTTATGGCTTTCTATTCTTGAAGAACTAGAGAAAGTGGTGAATTGGGGGAGTTGGGGTTAGAAGAGAGGTGGGATGTTAATTTCACTACCTTCTCTTTGAATTATTCCATTGGTTAATACTTCATCCCGTGGTATAAAAAAGAACTCCCCTCACTCCCCCCAATTGCACTTCAATTTTATCGCAGAAAAGCTTTGGGGACCCAACATCCATATTTTTCCAAGGGCCAAATGGATCTTTGGCATCGTTTTAAAATTGTTTGACAGAGAGACGAATGATATTGGCATGGGTAAAATACGTCAATTTAACTTCTCGTTTATTTATTTATGAAGGATTAAATTATTGCTCTCTCTCTCTCTTTGATCACATTTAATTTAAGGGTCGAAAGGGTCGCATCTTCATTTTAAAAATAATTTATGTCCTTTTGTTTATTCTTTTTATTTTTAAATGGAGGGAAAAAACACTCTAGAACAATATTTCTTTGCTGAGACAATAGTTAAATCTTTAAAAAATAGCTTCGAAGTATGATATATATGAAACATGAAGATGTTGATGAAGTAATAGATCATTTTCAATAATTTGTTGGTTTCGGAATATTACTTTTTGAAAAATTCGTTATAATGATTTAATGGTCCAACGTATTTAGAGGTTTTAGAAAGAAAGAAAATGGAATATATTTTTAAATTTTTTTAATTTTTGTATTTTTGAAGAAATAATGATAATCGAAGACATTCATGGTTGTATCAAGTCGAACTACTTTTCACATGTGTAGATATGTTGGGTACTTATAGTAAAAGCAGTCGTCAACTTCCACCCACAATGATTATCATGGCTTGTACCACATGTGTGATAGGAATAAATTTTAAAAAAAGGTCGTACCAGTAGGTGGCGTTACAGATATGCTCGAGCTTTACATTCCGTGAGATTCCATCGGAAACTGAGAACTTATGCAGACGAAGTTAGTTTTTATTTTTATTTTACTAAGAGAGAAATAAAGCAAAGAAATAGTTTAGCAATGATGACGTTATTCTAATGCAAAATGAAATCTGAATACCATGACATAATAATGGTTTAATTGAATTTAGATTTTTTTGAAAGTTGAATACCATGGTTAAGTCGAAGATAGAGGTTGCCTGGCCGGCATTCATAGTTCTGAAAATAACAGACTCTTCTGATCGAAGTAACTGTTATTTTAAGAACTTTCATTAAGGTTGAAGCATAAAGTCTCTAAATTATTTGGCTTATGTAGCCGTGTGTGGCCTACTACACCGTTACTAACCACGCTAGTAGCCTTTTTGGTGACCATTTTGATGGCCACGCACGACATTTGATAGCAATATGTTCAAATGTCATCCTCTAGGATTGAATTCCACGCCTACTCTACCAGGAAAGTCTGATC
>CP092886.1:6045468-6210014 GCA_030710605.1 Cordylochernes scorpioides
GTCTTAGAATGTAATAAAGAAACCTTTTTGTAGAGTAGTGAAAAATTACCTCAATTATTTAGGAATAGTTTAAAATTAAGTATAAAAGGAACCCCTGATGTTCATAAAGCAGTGGAAGGTGACGTTTGCTGGACATGTGATGAGTTGATCAGCGGGGGAGACACTGCTGACGATTCTGGAGAGAAAGAGCTATGGGAAGAGACTACGCGGTCAAAGACAGCGAGAATATATGTATGATCTGAAACAATGGACTGGATGACACACATAGGAGGAGATAAAGCGGATGGCGGCCCACATGGGCCCAAGCCATGTGGCCCACAGTCAGTAGAGGAGGGCACTAGAGGAGGATAAAAGAACCTACGTTCTCAGTTGACATCAAGAAGATCAGTCGTACTCCGCCGTCACGACGTTTAATTGAAGGAATTGATGGCAGGTACTAAACCTACACACTTACCTTGATGCCCCTATTTCAGGATTTTCTTTAAAAAAACAAACAATCTTTATAGGACTGAAGTTTCAGAAAATAACTATCTCTAAACACAGATCATAGAACAAAATAAGATTATTCGGGTCTACTATTGTTTATAAACGATTAAAAAAAACATTCCTAAACTTGTCAAGGCTTTACTTAAACATAGATTAGTGAGAATTGTGTATCTCTTCTTTATTGTTATAGCCCCACGTAGAGACTGATAAGATGTCAAATGAAGTATTTAACTTCACTGTTCTATGTGAAAAGACGAAAAATATATATTTATATTTAATAGGATCAATATTACAGAGCTTATGTAATCAAGTTGTTTTATTAAAATAAATATATCTACTATAGAGCGTTTTCCATATATCTTCCATTAAAATGTTTTCTATAAAAATAATTTAGGCACTAGGTGGGCCAACGCTCATTAAATGGTTAGGTAATTTCATGTAAAATGGAAGCGACACGCTATCAAATTTCATTCTAATGATGGAAGGTAAGATTAATAAAGGTTTTCTCTTTTCAAAACCCGCTTTAATTCAATAAGATTATTAGCATCATATTTTCATTGAAGCGCATTAAAAAAAGCTGGTCATCATCACGTCATGTACATACATTAGAGCGTTATAAAACTTCTTCCCCAGGATCGGTCATCAATCCTGTCGACCACCAATTTCCCAGCGGCAACAATTATTCTTTTTTCCCCTCTACTCCATATTGATAGAGTGAGACGTCCCAGCATGCGAAGAAATACATAGATCTGAGGGGTGGATCCATTGATTGATGATGCCAAAATTATTAGCTTTTTAAAAGAAAAATGGAAGGATTATCAAAATGATAGTAAAGAATTCTGGGCATCATTTGAGCAAAGGATTAATATAGTCTTGATATAAATGCTCGTATCATTATAACTAATGGTCTGGAATGAATTCATCTGAAGGCTAAATTCCATGGAAAGTGGAGATTGGTTCAATTAAGAGGCATCCTTGAAAAATTTGAAAGAAAATCACATTAAATGAATTGAAGCACAATTATAAAATCGAAGTGTCGTTTACACATGTAATCTGGATTTTTTTAACATTGTCTCTTTGCATATTTTAGGTTCGCGTTAAAAAAAAAGACAAAATTCCGACCGTGAAGCTATCAATTTATCATCTTGTTTTTCTCTTCACTGCTTCTCTACCTTTTTATTCGTAATAAAGAGGTTTGAGGTAAGTAAGTGTGTTTGCTTGTGAAATAGGATATGAAATATGTTATTCAAATTACCTTGAATCTCCCAAAATTTGTTTGATTCTGAACACAATTTTAAATAAAAGTGTTATATGTGTTTTAAAATATATAATCGTTTCTGGGGACCACCCTGTATATGTATTAATTAATCATAAATTTGCTATAGCGCCAATGTGTATGTAAATTTTGTAGTGATATTTTTATTAGATGGATAAAATAGAGCTAATAAATTTGTAACAAATAAATTTACTGACAATGTGTTTCTTTTCAATAATATCATAAAATATTATCTCTGTAGCTATAATATTTGATGATATTATTGAAAAGAAACACATTGCCAGTAAATTTATTTGTTACAAATTGGATCGATAGATGGCAATTGAATTTATAAAAAGAGAGCTGTGGTTTGGATAAAATAGAGCTGGATGAAGAAATCACCAAAGGTGAACTCCCCCAGCAGGGATTTATGACTATCTTCTCACAGCGCCTATAAATATGATAAGGCTATTTAAATTATTAGACTTGCCGTGGAGTTATGACTCCTGTTGGATCCGGGTACGTGCTTCAGCTGTCACTGAACTTGGGGACAGGTGTTCCATTGTCGTTGTCAAGTCCTCGTGATTTTGCCTAACTCGGTCACTGACGATTTGGTGACGATTTTTTTTTGTTGTTGTTCAATGTACACTCAGCGTTAGAAAGTGACATGATCATTTGATCATCTCAAATTTTGTAATTTTACTCCACCGTGTTTTGTAATGAAATCCGCAGTATATTAATGAATAATACAATATAATATAATGCGGCTTGTGATTGTAAAACGACATTTGAAAATTATCCCGTGTTTCTTTTGAACGAAAAATCAAAATTTATTTCAAGGAGAAATAAAGATCATTTCTAACCTTAGGGATGAGGTATGAAAGGATGAATTGTGAAGAGTTATGATAAACGGAAAAATAAAAGTGTCCAGGGATGGGAATGTTTCAAAAGAAAAACATGAGGGATAATTTTCAAATGTCGTTTTACAAACATATTAATAAATATGATGCACTAGCGTGCCATCTGTTATCAAAATTCGAAACTATTTTAAAGGCGTAAGATTCTTTTTGATATCAAACAATTTCTACTGCCCTTACTGCAATGGAGCCAGGCCCTCCTATTAATTTTTCCATTGCAGTAAGGGCAGTAGAAATTGTTTAATATCAAAAAGAATCTTACGCCTTTAAAATAGTTTCGAATTTTGATATTAATGAATATAACCTTATATTGAGTGACAATATCAGACCTCCAGGAAAAAGTATCTTTTCAAAAACCTTTTTATTCTCTAGCTTTCGGTCACGAACGCCCTTCTACAGAAGAAAACATGGTGTATTCTCTTGTAGAAGGGCGTCCGTGCCCGAAAGCTAGAGAATAAAAAGGTTTTGAAAAGATTCTTTTCCCTGGAGGTCTTATTTTCACTCAATTTTGATACAATGGATTATTTTATTGAATAACCTTATATGTTAAGATTATTTTAGTAAGTTTTACCTTGAAAATGGTAACAATGGGTTTTGGTCGGTCAGTAAAATCTTACATTTGATTGACAAGTGTCTATCAGTCAATATATGCTCTGTTGGAAAATTTTCCGGGAGGAAATTGATCCATAGAAGCATAGGGCACCTCTCCCGTCAAAATAAAAGTCAGAAACGAGGGCCATTAGCCCGAAACCATGGTCTCTAGGTGGACGCTTCTCAGTTTGCTAAAGCTGGTGTTGTGGCTTTGTCACCGACCCGAGGCAGCTAGTTGCAGCGACGGTCAATAGATGGCGTCAGGTTTTGACGTTTATTTTAACGGGAGAGGCGCCCTATGCTTCTATATGTTCTATTGTAAAGTACCATTTAAATTGTTATAGTGAATGGCCAAGTCATTCGGTTGATCAATGAAATCGATTGATTTAACATGTGTGCAGCTAAAAACGGACGAACAACCGCAACAATGTGACATACCAGGACCATTGTGCCACTGGACCGCGCCCAACCAATGTTGGATGGATTTAGCTGCTGTGTCGAGTTGAGATTGAAATATCTTCACATTGGAATGGAGATTGTCGAACAATGTGTGTACTATGTGTAATGTGACTATGTGTGAAATATATTCTCTCAACCAATAATACCAATAATAAGATTTATCAACATTTTTTCTACAATATTTTTCCACTTTTTAAAAGTACGAATGTTTTAGTAATATAATTCAGAAATCGTAATTACATAATTTAATTGATTTCTTTTGAAGATAATCATATGGTGGAGCCAGTGTAAAGAGATCAAGCATTGATTAAGACAGGAATTATTATTATTATTTTTTTTTTTTTGCAAAAACGTCTCAACTCTTATACTATGAAATACTAAATTTATATATATATATATTTAATATTTTCCAACCTTATATATAGTTGTTCCATAGAAGCTTAGGGCGCTTCTCCCGTCAAAATAAACGTCAAAACCTGACGCCATCTATTGACCGTCGCCGCAAACTAGCGGCCTCGGGTCGGTGACAAAGCCACAACACCAGCTTTGGCAAATTGAGAAGCGTCCACCTAGAGACCATGGTTTCGGGCTAATGGCCCTCGTCAGTCTAGGGCGGACTTTATTCCATGAGATCCACACGGGATCTAATGGAATCTTCACAATCTACCAAAGAGGTGTTTTGCTGGCAAGGTGGCTGGGCCAAGATGGCGTCAGTTTTTGACGTTTATTTTGACGGGAGAAGCGCCCTATGCTTCTATGGATCAATTTCCTCCTGGCAATTTTTCCAACCTTTTATATAATTGTATATTGTAGTATGTTGTTTATATATATAGAGTGATATATTATATAGAGTATCAATAAATTATTGCTTTAAATATATTTTAAAGATATTTTTACAATTTATATGATTTATTTTCGACATAATATTTAAATATAAATATCAATAATGCTTAGAATATTTTGATATACTTTATGGATTGCTCAAACTTCAATATATATATATTAAATATATTTAAGGCTTAATTTTACTTTGCCCTTTTATTTATTTATAAAGTATAATATTCAAGTGTTGTGTGCTTATAAAATGTTATATATAAATTTCGCACACACAATACATACGCATATGAATAAACATTGCCTTTTGGGTATAAGGAATCAAAAATATAATTTAGAATTTATTTAACTATTTGTTAGATTGTTTGAACCCTAAACAATGCAAACACATTATATAAAGCTATACATTTTATTGCTATATATATATATATAATACATATATATATTTGAATATATATTATATAATATAAAAAGGTTTTATAATATTTTTTCAATGAAAGTTATAGAAAATTTCGATGTTGATTTGAGAGTATAATGTCAGTATAGCAAACTATTACTTAGCGAATAATATAAATATATTTATATTTTATTATTATATATATTATTATTATTAGGAGCCACTAGGAGAGGCCATAGAAAGACTGCTGGAGAGCTGCAGGACATCAGGGGACCATAACGGCAAGGACCACAGCACTGACCAGGAGTCAAGATAGCAAATGTAAATATCTTTGTTTACTTTTACTGTTGCCATTTATTGAAGTTGTAAATAAAATATGTAAATAGACTGACCATTCGCTACACTTTTTAGAGAAAAACTTGTAACCTTTTTGAAAAATAAATGAATAGATTTTTTTTTTCATAATTTGAGTATAAAATAAAATTCTCAATAAAGAATTTTGTTATGATCACACTTTGTATGTTAGGTAAAAATATATCTTCTGTGAGAATATAATTTATAAAAAGTACATAATGAATTTTAGTCTTAGGAGGTTTAATGATATGTGACATAGGTTGGCCATGATAATTCAGAGCAGAGTAGAGAAAAGTTAGAGCAGATTATCCTGAGAGAGGAGTACATATGAGAACACCTCATTAGAACAACCTAGAAAACCTGTAATAGATTCTGATGGTCTTTTTTTCTCATTTTTAGAATCACCTGAGCAAGGACATAATTCAGAATATTCAATTAGGTTTCTTTTGCAAACTAACCTAAGCCTAATTTGAAAGGTGTCATCCCTCTGGCCATTTTACTGAGTAATTATGTCTATTTTCACCCTATATCCCTACTGGTTATTTATACTGCTAGTTAATTATGACTGGGTAGTACACAAGTGCATCAATTTATCACCAATACAATTCTCCAGGTAGCTGGGTTGATAGGTATCATTAGTTACCCCATAGGTAAGGAGAAAGCAATGTACTATTTAATGAGTACTTGAGGTGCACATACATTTTATGTGATTTTTATAACCTAATTGACAGCTGCTTGTTACTCACCAACTTCATAATTTATTTACATTTTATTTTGTAGTGAGAGTTTCCATTTTAACATGCTGATGTCATAGACACACACAAATACCCAGTGAGACAATAAAAGTATTTTTATATATATTTTATAGTGGAAAAATACATTTTCTTATGTGTTTATTTAATTGTGTTGATGATAAACCACATACCTCTTTATCAAATATGTATTTAAAATAGGCAAGATTTTCTTATATCTATAGTTTAAAACTAGGTGTAGCAAAGTTTTACTAGATTCACAGAAGAGGCTATATAAAAACCTAATTAGACATTAATTTAGATGCTTCAATTATAAAAGACACTAAATAGGAAGGTTTTCTGGATATTATTTTAAAGAAGAGGTTATATTAAACCTAGTTAGGGGTGGGGAAGAGACAATAATTTAGATGCTTCAATTATAGAACACTAGGTAGCAAGGTTATGCTACATATTTGTTCACTAAAGAGGTTATATAAAGTCTACCTAGACAATCTTAAATGCTTCAATTATAGAACACTAGGTAGCAAGGTTATGCTACATATTTGTTCATTAAAGAGTTTATATAAAGTCTAGTTAGACATTATTAGATGTTTCAATTATAGAATACTAGGTAGCAAGTCTTGCTACATATTTGTTCACTAAAGAGGTTATATGAAGTTTCTTAGTAAGACAATAATTTAGATGTTTCAATTATAGAGCACCAGGTAGCAGGGTTTTGCTACATATTTGTTCACTAAAGAGGTTTATAGAGAGGACTTTATGTAAAGTCTAGTTAGACAATCTCAAATGTTTCAATTATAGAACACTAGGTAGCAAGGTTATGCTACATATTTGTTCACAGAAAAGGTTATATAAAGTCTAGCTAGACAATCTTAAATGTTTCAATTATAGTACACTAAGTAGCAAGGTTATGCTAGATATTTGTTCACAGAAAAGGTTATTAAAAACAGAGAAAGCATATCCTGACCATGAGCACATGTGCTTTTTAAAGGTTATATAAAGTTTAGTAAAGCAATTTTGATTTTTCAATTATAGAGCACCAGGTAGAGCAGGGTTTTGCTACATATTTGTTTACAGAAAAGAGATTATATAAAATCTAGTTAAACAATAATTTTAATGTTTCTTTGTAGCAAGGTTTTCTACACATTTATTTGATAAATAGATTATATAAAGCTTAGTTAGTAGGTAATTTAAAATCTTCCATTGTAGGACACTAGGTAGCAAGGTTTTGCCAATTATTTGTTTACAAAAATGTCATATAAAACCTAGTTATACAATATTATAATATAGCTTTAATTATAGCACAATAGTTGGCAAATTTTATTAGATATTGTTTGTTTTCAGACACTAGGTAGCAAGGTTTTGCCAATTATTTGTTTACAAAAATGTCATATAAAACCTAGTTATACAATATTATAATATAGCTTTAATTATAGCACAATAGTTGGCAAATTTTACTAGATAGTGTTTGTTTTCAGACACTAGGTAGCAAGGTTTTGCCAATTATTTGTTTACAAAAATGTTATATAAAACCTAGTTATACAATATCATAATATAGCTTCAATTATAGCACAATAGTTGCCAAATTTTACTAGATATTGTTTGTTTTCAGACACTAGGTAGCAAGGTTTTCCCAGTTATTTGTTTACAAAAATGTCATATAAAACCTAGTTATACAATATTATAATATAGCTTTAATTATAGCACAATAGTTGGCAAATTTTACTAGATATTGTTTGTTTTCAGACACTAGGTAGCAAGGTTTTGCCAATTATTTGTTTACAAAAATGTTATATAAAACCTAGTTATACAATATTATAATATAGCTTCAATTATAGCACAATAGTTGCCAAATTTTGCTAGATATTGTTTGTTTTCAGACACTAGGTAGCAAGGTTTTCCTAATTATTTGTTTACAAAAATGTTATATAAAATCAAGTTATGCAATATCATAATATAGCTTCAATTATAGCACAATAGTTGCCAAATTTTTCTAGATATTGTTTGTTTTCAGACACTAGGTAGCAAGGTTTTCCTAATTATTTGTTTACAAAAATGTTATATAAAACCTAGTTATACAATATTATAATATAGCTTCAATTATAGCACAATAGTTGATAAATTTTACTAGATATTGTTTGTTTTCAGACACTAGGTAGCAAGGTTTTGCCAATTATTTGTTTACAAAAATGTTATATAAAACCAAGTTATACAATATTACAATATAGCTTCAATTATAGCACAATAGTTGACAAATTTTGCTAGATATTGTTTTCAGACTGAGATATTTTTTTACAGTAGCTTTATGTGCAGCTAGGCTATGTTGATACATGTTGTTTTTTTTTTTATTGTAGATAATAACTTTATAAAAAAAAACATATTTAACTATTTTGTTTAAGATATTTAATCAAATCTATTCCATTATATTTCAGGTCTATAATATCTCTCATTATGTATATATTTAAACATCAAAATGATATTGAAGCAAGACATCTCTTTATAAAACTGTAAAGATGTTATATATTTAGTACATATCAATTTTTTTAAAGAAAATACTCAATATATTTTATTATTGATGAATTATTTATGCTTTATATGCAAAACTTGCTTCTTAAAATTCTTGAAATTTCAAATTTATGTACACATGCTCTATTCATGTATATAAATATAATTAATATATTTTCATTGTGTATGAGTGTCTTTTAAAACATATTTGCAATTTATAAAGTTGATGAAAGCATAAACATGTTAGTAATTTATATGTTACACATGTGTGCCATTCTAAAAACATTTTCACCTTTTTATTCATAATTTATTAAAATATATGTTTCATATTTGAATTATGAAATATGTTGTCTGTTGAATTAAAAAAAAGAGAGAGATGGAAGGTTCTTATGTATGTTATATATATATATATATAGATTGAAAAATATTTTCAGCTTGAATGTAGAAATTTTGAAATTATAGACAATTTTCAAATTATATTTGACTTTTGAAGCTAATAAAAAGGATAAAGGAAATAACATTTAAGTATTTTGCATTTCAAATTTTAAAAAATAATATAAAATTTTAAACTAAGTTAGTTATATGTGAAATTTAACCATCTAATGATATATATAATAGAATATATTTGAAGATAGAAATCCAATGTTAATATTTTTTATTATAAAATGTAAAATATAAATGTGTTTGAGGTATTGTGTTAGCGGTTGATATTTGGAAAGAAGAGTGCTCCGTAGAATGGGAGCAGAATGGAAAATGTTTATGTTATTATACCACAGCCAACATGGCGGGCCGTTGCAGTGGCGCACTGGCTACATCATACCAATTATACTTCACGTTCATCAGTGCATTTTGCATTTTCACACTTTTTATAAAATGTGTCTTTTGCTATTGTCAACTCTATAGTTCGCCCTCGCGACAAGCCATCGATTATTCAGTTAGGTAGTTTTAGCTCGAGCAATACAGACAATAACAACAACACAACATGACACAACAACAATAAAAAAAAAACTTACCTCGCGATCAATTACATATTGATTGATTTTTCAGGCCCAGCACAAGAATTGTTCAAAAAGGGAAATGCGGCCTCCCGAGGTGCCCCAAGCGCCTTCAATCCGCGACTGCCAGCTTCAAAATTGAGGGAATCAGTTCTCTTTGTCTTGATGGCTATAGTCGTAATTTTTCCCGGCACAAGTCATAATTTCTTCACTTTAAAAGCCTCCACGTGATCTCTGCCGGCCAATGGGAGGCTTCCATTTAAACCCATAACTTGTGCCACCGACAAGCTTAATTTCGGAAGCCGATTTTGGCGTGGGTTAGATGAATAAGTTGCTTTAACAAAGCTTTCTAAAGCTTCGCCGCCTACATTTATTTATAAATTTTTAAACAAAAGCATGAATATGGTAACATCTTTGTGCTAGCCTAGCGTTAACGAACATTTTTTTCGTATTGTTTTGTCTAACTCTCGCTAGGCGGCGACGCGGCGGCCGCTCTAAGCCCCGCCCAATTCCCGCCCCCTGGCGTGGCTAGTGTCAAAATTTACATAAATTTACATTGCGCCCCCATTCCCCCCCTCCCTCCCTCTTGATCTCGCTTTTTATACCGATAGTTACATTTTCCGCTCATAGATGGCAGAGCGAGCAAGTTGGAAACTAAGATCGTAAAGTGGAACATTAGGCGTACAATTTTAAACAAAATTATTTTATTCTTTTTTTTTTGTGATTACTTTTTATCTGTTATACAGGGTTTGCATACATAAAGATTTCGTTTTTTATCTAGTTTTTTTTTATTTGTATTATTTTTATAAATTTTATAAATAATTTGTCTTTTTTTTTTGCCTCACTAACCTCAGATTTTATAGCAAACATATGTATTCATGTATCTTGTACATTCATAATGGTTTTTCAAAACAAATTCAAAAAATACACCAATAAAATGAAAATTATTTTTAAAATTTAACAATACATATAAGTTTTATTTGTATAATTAAAATGTAAAAAGTCACACACGAAACACATGTTTAGAGATGTACATAGAACCATCTGGATAAACTCTACAGCCAATAGAATTTAATAGAAGACAGAATGTAGTAAAAACACCCACAATAACTGTTTGTTGAGGTAATACTAAAACAAGGGCAAACCATCATTACCAAGTACCGATAGGCGTTAAAAAGAAGGTTTACAAACAGAAAAAGCATCATGTCATTAAAATATTGATTTTGTAATTTGAAAGTCGTTTTCAATTCACGCCCAAAATCAATGATCAGGTGGGAATTTCCGCAGACATTCGCCAATTTTCTTTCAAACATTTTTCTCATTTTCGGAAGTTGTTAAAATATTTGGAGCGAATTTCTTCAATGTCATACTGAACTTGGAATTTTACTAATATCATATTTCCTAAATATATTTAACAAAACCTACAGATATTTCTATATTTGCATATCATCCATATATATTTATATGTATTTTAATATTTATATAAAATAAATGTAGTTTCAGGTAAGAGAGTTCAGGTTTTTCTTCTTTTACTATATGCGTTCATATTTTGAGAATAATATATCAATATTTAATATTTTAAAACAAAATTTAGAAAATTATTAAATTTTTTATCTAATTTATTATGTTTATAAAGCAGCTAATATTTATTATAGAAAGAGTGAATTATTATACAAATATTCTTTGTATAGCTTGTACGGCAAATTTAGTTCTAAAATAAGATAATAGATGGCACTGCAAGAACGAGAAGTGTGCATTTGACTCTTTGCGGATTTTATTAATCTTTTGGTTTAAAAAACATTATTATTATTAAATTATTTATTAATAGAGAATATTTATATAATAATATTTATATATACTATTTTTATTTTATAAAACTATTACTCATAAATAAATAAACAATATTTAACATATTATTATTTTTTTTTTTTTTCTAGCTTTTGATAGGATAGGATAATATTGTATTCTCATTGGTGCGGCACACACTTTGATGTGAGAAATGACGAAGCTCCTAAATTGAGTTACACGCACATCACATCCAATGCTACTGTGATGTAACTCAATTTAGAAGTTTTTTCGTTCCTCATTTTAATATTGCTGCCATGAAATCTAAATAGATTCTGCTCTCATATCCGACACTAGTAAAAAAAACTAACATAACGGGGGTTTATCTTGAAGATAGAGGTTGTCTGCCGGTATTCACTGTTCTTGAAATAAGAGACACTTCGGCTAGTAGAGTTTATATCTTTTCAACGTTTCAACAAAAATCTTTTGTCTTCGTCAGTAAAAAATAAAAATAAACTTTATTGCAAGGCGTTTGAAATATTATAATTGGTTTTAATATATTCTATATATTATTTTATATATATTTAATATGTTCATTTTTAAAGTAAGAGATGCCTTTTTAGGTACACCTATGTGTATACATATATGCCTCATTAGTATACAAGCGTTCGTGACAATTTTTCGTCTTCATGAGCTTCATTCATTAATGCTAATGTCTCTGTGAAAGTCTTTTTTTAATTTTACACAAAATATAATATTTACCCTTTCCTCAAATGATGTCAATGCAAAAACCGACGCAAGCTAAATACTTACAACAAAAATATGCCTAAAATGAAAACTATGCATTCGCATTTACTGGCGTTGCTAAATTAAATTATAGTTTAGGCTTTGTTCTTTACAGTAAAATTGATTTTACATTTTTCAAAAGTTGTTTTATATTTTATTTTTAAAAAAGTTCGGGAACTTTTTGATCCTACCGTATATGTATGTATGTACCAAAAATGAGAAATCTCTTCTTTCAAAATGCATTTTTATGTTTCACTCCAATGCAGAACGTGCTTTTGGTGATAAAGATTGTGACACAACACCATTTTTTTTAGAAGGGAGAGGGGTCTTTTTGGTACATGATATCAGCATTTTAGAAGAGAGAGCGCCATCTAGTGGAACAAAAATCAACTAAACCTTAATTTAGGCTTGCTCCATGATATTAGACCAACTCATTTTCTTGATAAATCAGGAAAGTCAACCACGAACGGGTTTCGTGATGTTGACCCTTGTCAGTGTGATGCAGGCTGTATCTCAGCGACCAAATATTTGGTCTAATAGGCTTTCTGAGAATTCAAGAAATGGGTATTTAAGGTCAAATTAGCGTGAATATGCTGATCATATGAAAAAATAAGAAAAAATATATGTTATAAATAAAGATGAATAGAGATTAGATGTTGTATTTTGATCATGTTGAGGATTATGGTGATGGTGATGCAGTCGTGGTTAAATAATAATCTTGAAAATATAAAGTCTTTTGATCAGAGATTTCTTTATTTGAGCTAAGGAATATATATGAAAAACATAATTTGATTAAAGTACTGCCTGGCTTAAGGCGAGTAGAACAAGTAAAAACCAAAGATTATTTACATAATGTACAAAAGTTTTGAGCCGGCCATTGGGATAAAACAACAACGAGTTTTTATAGGGGAAGAGTGACCTCTGGCGGTCGATTTAGCAGAGTATTTGAATCTATGAATTTAAAATTTAAAATAAAATAATATTTTTATATAACACATATATAAATTTCCAGATGCTGATTTTGAAAACAACAACAACAAAAAAAGGCATTTCTTAAGCGCTCACAGAAGCATTTTAGATAGTAGAGCGCTCTCTCTCTCTATATTTATACGTTTGATCAAAACAAAATTTTTATTAGTACCAAAAGATACACATGTTTCTATAAAGGTATATTAAAACAAAGCAATTTTGTCAATCCCCCAGTGCAGAAAGTACTATTAATGATGAATAATGTGAAATAAAACCATTTTTTTCAAAGGGAGAAGTGTCTTTTCAGTACATGTGTGTGAATATCATCCTCTAGAAACTTTAAAATGTAATAATTCTTTTTTCAAATTTCACTAGAGATTGTTATAATTGTAAATAAAATAATATATATAACAAAATTTCTATTTTTTCGTTTTTAATTTAAGAAAAAAAGTAAAAGAAAAGATTACCGAAATTTACTTGTATTCCAATAAAATTATATTTTATATATAATTTATTATATTTAATATATATTTTTTAAAGTAGCGTTAAAATTTGTAATAATTTTCAGCGATAGATGGCGCTAGGATGATAATGATAATGTCGAACAAGATATTTTTTACAGACGAGAGACAAAATGATAAAAAATAGTCTGTAATAGATTTATTTTAATTATGGAAACCGGGAGCTTTCGAGTCTCTTGACTCTCTTTCTCAGTCCTGAAACATTTGAATAAATAAATACAATTTTATAATTATATATAAATACAAATAAATACAATGTTTCATATCACCAAAAAATAAATAAACAAAAAGTCAACAAACTTATCACCGTATATTGTTTATGCATTTCATTGAAAAATTACAATTCTATATTCTTAAACTGGATTTTTTTTTCATTTTTAGTCGATATTACATCTTATAAGAAAAACTACAAATAATTGACAATACATCCAGATAGCACAAGAACCTAAAAGACATGCAACAACTGTCCTGGTGTAGAACTAACACCTATCCACATATTCTCATGCCCAGCAATGGCCGCAGCCTTGCAGACATAGAGCCAGAGCAGCAACTTTACACACCCAAGATACACATTGCGACTGCTGTGATAGAGATGCATGGAGACATCTGAGGCTCTTCATTGGACACGACAACAACAACATCTTCTCGATGGGCGTTCGCTCTATTTAGATTTCAAATTTGTATTTATTTATTTAATTGTGTATCAGGTCCGTGGAAGAGTCGTGGGACTCACCAGTTTACACCATTAAACTTTTTATTGGCAGACGGTTTGTCATATTTTTACTTGCAATGTTGATCAATTTGAACAATCCTTACTATGACTCCACTGGGCACTCAGTGTAATGTCGGCCGTTTGTTCGACCTTGGTGCAAAGGGGTTTGTAGACAATTGAAAATTTGAATTTTATTGATTCTTCTAATCAATTGTGTTACAGAAAAAAATTATGATCAAATAAAGGATAATATTTTCATAAAAGTATATCGCAATTTTCTTATATCAGGATATGAACCTAAAAAAACGTTGAATTTTTGGAATATTATAGAGTGAAGCTGTATAAGAAATCCCTTTGTCTAGCTAGATGGACAAGTAACCTACAGTTCAACAAAATATGCACGAAAAAAAAGAGCAAGAATTAAAAATCCAGTCGAGAACATTTTCTCCAGGAAAATTGCCAATGAACTAACCAGTTGAAAAGCGAGAGCTCAAAATCTCGCGGTGTTTTTGTAATAAACTTATAGCGTAAGGTTTTTTGATATTTTCATAAAAGGATAATACATAATGAAGGAGTAAATAAAGGGTATATAAAAAGTAGGGAAATATATATAGTTGTATGTGTACAAAGTTGGATATTTAATTAAAAAGGCATATATTGGATCAAAATATCATTTATTTTATAATACCAATATTTCAGTTGGCTGAACGCTAACCTTTATCAAGGTGTTATAACATATTTAATGTGTGTCAACAACAACCTCAGCGCCACATAACGTCAACAGAATTAAGTTTTAAAAATTGATCCCATAATATAGATATATATATCAATTTTTTTTCTCTATTGAATATAACAAAACTTTTTATAACTTAATTCTGTTTACGTTATGTGGCGCTGAGTTTGTTGTTGACACACATTAATATGTTATAATACCTTGATAAAGGTTGACGTTGAGTCAACTGAAATATTGGTAACATAAATGATATTTTGATCCAATATATGCCCTTAAAAAGATTTATTTATGGATTGCTCTACTTTCAAAAAGTTGGATATGTGTAAGGGGTTTGTAGAAGGTAACAGACAACTGGCTCTATATGTTTCAGGAAGGGCCATCTGCCAGCCAATCGCTGTGTGCTATCCCTTCAGTCCTCTCAGAATACAATGTGTTAAAATTTATATATATACTACTTCTCTCTATATAACAATAAAGATATTTTCAGGAATCCCCCCGATTGATGTGACTTGAGAAGGTGAGAGTAAAGTTCTTACTTGGTTATATACACTCGTGAACAAACTTAAGGAAGTTGTACCTTTTAGCATGTATATCGGGATTCAGACAATTACTCTGAAAGCTATTACAGTGACCTTTATTGAACACACGAGATGATCAAGTGTGAGGATGATTCTATAGACAGGTATATTTCACTTTTATTTAGATATATACCTCTATAGACAGGTATATTTCACTTTTATTTAGATATATACCCCTATAGACAGGTATATTTCACTTCTATTTAGATATATACCTCTATAGACAGGTATATTTCACTTCTATTCATATATACTTCTATAGACAGATGTATATTTTAACTTTTATATAGATATATACCCCTATAGACAGGTATATTTCACTTCTATTTAGATATATACCTCTATAGACAGGTATATTTCACTTCTATTTAGATATATACCTCTATAGACAGGTATATTTCACTTCTATTTAGATATATACCTCTAAAAACAGATTAATATTTTGACGTTTATATAGATATATACCTCAAAAAAAAAAAAGATAAACCTGCTTCTATAAGTTCGGCAGTGATGCAATAAATTGAAAAGGTCTTTTTTTTCCAAGATATAAATTTTCTTAATCTGAGACACAAAATCAAGTCGAAAGAAAGTAAGTTATTGAGAGAGATCAACAGAGGGGGAAAAAAGTATCCAGGAGCGAAAGGAAAGAAACCAACCAATAAAATAACTAACAGGAAAATAATAATACACTTCGAAATTTTACTTTTCATGTTTGGTAAGAAGCAATTTTCTCTATTTTGGTCTAATTTTATTAAATGCACTGAGAAAACGCGTGCAAAAATGGATTGAATCAAGGAAAGAATTGAGAGAGCCCAATAAAAATGAGATAATAAAGCGTCTAGCCAAAAGAAGAAAAGAAAGTGTCTAACTAAAAGAAAGAATAAAAGCGTGTAAATAAAAGAAGTAATGAAAGAGTCTCATCAAAAGAAGGAATGAGGGAGATAAGCCAAAAGAATGAATGAGAATATATAACCAGAAGAATAAATCAGAGTGCATAACCTAAAGAAAGAATGAGATAGCTTCATCATTAAGAACGAGAGAGTCTAACCAGAAGAGGAAGAGAGAGTAATAAAAAGAAGGAATGAGATAGACTAACCAGAAGATCTAGAAGAAGTAATGAGAGCGTCTAACCAAAAAAGGCATGAGAGGGTCTAGCTCAAAGAAGTTCTAAAAGTGTCGAACCAGAAGAAGAAATGAGAGAGCTTAACCAAAAGGTCAATGGGAGAGTTCGGCCCAAAAAAAGCAATGGGGTAGTCTAACACTCAAAGAAGGAATGGGAGAGTCTAGCCAAGGAAAGGAATGCGAAAGGGATGCGAGACACAGGGAATGACAGGGGCAATCAAGACATGAACTGACGGAAGGACTGGGGGCCCAGAATAAGAGGCTCGGCGGGGCGAACCTTGAAGAGGAAGGCCGCGGGGAGGTTCTGACAGGAGGTCAAGCAGAGGTCCCAAAAAGGGGGGAGGGTCTTACATTCTTACATCATCCTTCGTTAATGGCCTTATACAACGTGGCAACAGCACTCACACAGTCGACAATAGCGAGTGGTGACAGTTAAAAATTATGATAAAGTAAATAAGGCTTCCAATGTTTTGTAACGCGAGTGTTTTAAAAACATTCTTCTTAAATAATATTTATTTTAAAATATTAAATTTATTGATTTGCTTAAAATAAACGTTCAAGTTTACTAAAATGAGTCGATTTTTTGCAAATCGCTTAGAATCAGATTCCGAGACATCAAGTTCAGAAGATGAAATTTTACCACCTAAGCCCGTCACACTTGTTTCTAATTTCGCGTTAAGCGACAATGTTGTCGATGTTAAACGAGTTGTTAGAAGTGCAAGGGCTTGGCTCATCAGTGGTGAACCCTCCCAGCGGTTTCGCCAATTTAATCCACCAGACCGCTTCTCAGAGCTCTAATACTGTATTGGACGATTCTGTTTATATACGCAGCACTGAAGGATGGAATCTCAGAAATGGTTTTCAAGAAAACTATGGACATAAGCTTATAGGACAGTAGAATTACATACAAATATATGCATGAATCATATTTATAAATAAATAAATATTGTTTATTTTTAATAAAACGATATCATCAATGCTACCAGCATTACTATTTGAACTGGAAACTAAAAATGCATACATAAATCAGTTAGCATCTTAACGGCGTTTATATGTTTCTATGTACTCCTGTGGAAGGACAGAGATGCCAGAAAGCTCGAGATTACTTTAATAAAGCTAAAGAAACTTATCTCTTCTCTTCTCTCTTCTCCAGAAACCTGCAGCATTTGTTTGATCAATTGATATTAAAAAGAGATACGCTACACGCTTTATATTTGGCAATAAATCTAATAAAATAGATTATTCGTATGGATCCATTCATAGAAACCATCATATTGAATTCATGCTTTTCACCATATTAAAATGAACCTCTTCTTCTTTCTTACCTCCACTCAATCAAATTAGAATAATTTATTAACCATCATGACTGGTTGAAATAGAATGCATCTGCCTTTGTCATTAAGACTGGGAGCGCTACTCAGTGGCAGGCCGACTTAGGTTCAAAAGAAACATGACATGAGGAACGGACGCTATGTGCAGCCGTTCCTAACATGGAGTACAAACACTGCTCATCCTGTGTCCCTGGATTAGGAGCCCTTACAGGGTACTATCAGCCGGGCCAGCTGAGCCCAGGTTTTTTAGCGAAGTTACTGCTCCCCCTCCTCCTTTTTCATACGGGCAAAAATGAACCTAATAACAAACAATAGGTTTGAAGAGAGTTTTTGATTTAAGCGACCAATTCAAAAATAACAACATACTTACAGTTTACATAAAAGATAGATTAAATAAAAACAATATTATTCATACACAATTGTAAATATCTTGTTAATGATTTCAAGGGCTTCCTTAACTTTTGTCTAAAAGTATAACCATTTCGTGGTGTTTTGTTGAAAGGGCATAGAAATATAATATTATGTTTTGGAGAATTCTTTATAACCAACATTACGTTCTGTTATAAAATGATTTTAAAAAACCATTTCGCAATGTTTGTTTGCTATATAAAACCGCGAGTTCTCTTTTTCGAGCTTTTGCTCTTCAGCGGGAATAATTATAACTGAGAGTGAGCACGAGATCTACATTTGATGGCTACTCATATATGATTTGGGAGATGACGGAATTGCTCTGGTAAACTATTCTCCAGTTGATACTGTTCTTGTTTTAATATATGAGAGATTCGAGGATCTCAATCTTTCTGACTTGGCAGATATACAGCCCTTGATGCAGAGAGGAAGGCCCTATATCAACAAATTAAATGTACCAACACTTCACCCTACGCATTGCTTTCAAAAATATCAGCAAACAAATCTAAGGCAATAGCTTACTATATATTTTTTTAGATCATCATTATGTAAGGACCAGTCAACAAGTGAATGACTTTGAGACGAAGAGTAAAGCCAGTTCAATTTCTATGTAAATAATTCAAGATGATTATTACCTAACCAATTGGGAGAATCTGTATGGGGCAAGTCCCTAATAAAGACTTTTGTGTGTGTGTGTGTGTGTGTTTGTGTGTGAAGGAAATAAAACGATGCGATTTCTCTTAGTCAGCCACCAACGTACAACTTGCATCACGCTTATGAAGGCAAGCAGTCTGAAACGCATGCGAGGTTTGGTTTGTCTCGATCTTTCAAGAAAAGTGAATAGGATTTTCCGATAGATGGCAGAAAGTCATCAACAACATTCAGTTGCATGATCAGGAGATGCCCTTCTATTAAAAATATGATGGTGGTGTCTTGTCCATGGAGCAGATCGGTCCGTGCACCTTGATCACAATACCCATTAAATATATAGCCAGGTTCTTAAGGAACTACTTTCTCAATATTTAATTCTTGCTGAATATACACATAGGATACATTGATAATTAGAGAAAAAACTTAATGTGGTCCATTATTGATGGTTTTTAAACTTGCTACAAATAAATCTGTAGAGATAATATTTTATGATATAAGTGAAAAGAAACACATTACCAAAATAAAATCGTTACAAATTTTAATGATAGATTCTCTTTATTAATTCTTTATTTCGACTTAGAGCGCTATGTATCCCTAAGGACACTTGCACTTTAAAGATAAACAAAATTTCGAAAGAAAAGAAAGAAAGATATTTTTAAATATGTACAAGAATTAGTATGCAAGTTAGTTAGATGAAAAGAGAAAAAATATCGACACAATTGATATATGTACAAAGGGTTGATATGGGAATTTAGTTGAATGAAATCAAATTGTAAAGTATTGTGTGTTTTCGAGAAAAACAATTTACAGATCAAAGAAAGTTTTAAGGAATATTTTAGAATGAAAATATGCTAGATATTTGGGAATTATTCAATTAATACAATACTAAAAAGAGTTAATTTCTAAATAAAAGCGTTCCAATTGAATTTAGTAGTTTTTTTATAACGATAGATGGCAATTGAAAATATATATCTATATATTATCTAGCTAGAGGTAACAGATGCCTCATTAGAATGCTGAAAATATCGGCAAGTGAATTGACTAGGCCATGTGCTAAGTCATGATAGCCTGATAAAATGATTGAACAAAATACACGCTTTGAAGGCATCAGATCAATATGACGATCTCGTATCACATTTATGGGCCAATTGGCCAAACCGCTGGGAGGGTTCACCACTGATGAGCCAGGCCCTCCCATTATGTAAAAGCTTTTATTTAACTTGCTTTTCTGTCTGTCCGTCTGTCTGTCTGTCCACAAATCTTGCAATCGATTTTTAATATATTTTTAGAGCACGTAGGAATTTGAAATTTGGTACACTTTTCAGATCCCGATGACAATGTATGTTGACAAAATTTCAGACTTCTGGGTTGTCAGGTTGACCGGAAATTGACAGATTTCTAAATTGCCTTTCAAATTTTGTAAATTAATTTTAATATACTTCCAGATCACATAGAAGTATGAAACTTTTTTATCATTGCAGTAGGAGCAGTAGAATGTTGATTTATTTTTAAAAGAATCATACGCCTTAAAAATAGTTAAAATTTTTCATAACAGATGGCGCGCTAATGCATTATATTAATATTGGGTTTTAAGACAAATATTCATTTAAAAGTGTGCTATGTAAGTACAAATGTACATTTATATTTTTAAAAGATTTTGGAACAAGTTCATATATTTCTCCAATATATATTTCGTATGACTACACATCAAACTTCTTTGGCGAATAAAACTGTTTTGAGAATCTCGATTATTCAACTGCTATAAAATGTAAATAATGTAAAACCTACAAAATTGTTCCCCTAAGAAGTTTGTGACGTGTACACGAAGTATTGGGAAAATAAATATATTTGGCTAAAAATAAATATTTTTAAAATGAGTCAAATATATGGATTCCTCAACTTTCAAACATATTACAGTCAAACATTTTACAAAATTTATTTTGTCCATAATATAAATTTATATGTTACGATGTACTAGAGCGCCATCTGTTATCAAATTATAAAACTATTTTAGAGGCGTAATATTCTTTTTAAAATAAAACAATTTCTACTGTCCTTACTGAGATGGAAAAATTAAAGGGAGGGCCTGGCTCATCAGTGGTGAACACTCCCAGCGATTTCGCCAGGGAAACCGCTGGGAGTGTTCACCACTGATGAGCCAGGCCCTCCCTTTAATTTTTCCATCTCAGTAAGGACAGTAGAAATTGTTTTATTTTAAAAAGAATATTACGCCTCTAAAATGGTTTTATAATAAATTTATATATCATTTTTTTTACTCCCCATAGAATATAAGCAAACATATTTTTTTAAAACTTAATTCTATTGACGGTATGTGGCGCTGAGTTTGTTGTTGACACACTTTAAAATGTTATAATACCTTGATAAAGGTTGGCGTTCAGCCAACTGAAATATTGGTAAAAATAAATGATATTTTGATCCAATGCCTTTTTATTTAAAGATTTATTTATGGATTGCTCTATTTTCAAATAAATATATTTGTAACAATTAATTTTGGCAACATGTTTCTTTGTAATACATATATCATCAAATATTATCTCTACAGACCTTACTACAATGATAAACGTTTTTGAATGAGAGGGCTTAGCATCTTTTATCATTGCAGTAAGATCTTTAGAGATCATATTTGATGATATACAAGTATACAAATACACATACAATATAGAAGTATATTTGTATGTAAAAAAAAAAGAAAAACATTGCCAAAATTAATTGTTATAAGTTTATATAAAAGGGCGTACCTGGATCTGAAAAAAAAAAAAAAAAAACAATTTTTCTCAAATTTTTCGAGAAGTTGCTCCCTCTTTATCAATTTAAATATTTTGAGAAAAAGTGTGCTTTTTTTCTTTACAGATTCAGGTACGCCCTTCTATATAAACTTAATTGATCGATCGCCTTTTGACTCACACAAAATATGGTTATAAATTTTAAGATAGTTGGCAATTAAAGGTATAAATATACGAGTTTTATTCGTTATATTCGCTAAGAGTCCAATTCCTAAAATAAATCTCCAAAAGGTCTAAATACATCCAAATCTATTTGTTGTACAGACAGATACAGAAAGTTCATCTTGATGATTGTTCAATTCTATGTCGCTAGACCAGCGAATGTCTAAAAGCCAGTTTTGTGCCCATTGGGCGGGGTTCCCTTGTAATAAATCAACCAATAGAAGGAAACTATATCGAATCTTTATCATATTTGCTTTTTTGAGGTTATATAGATATGGAAAAGGAGGGAAGAGAAATGAAATTTCATTTTACCCTTTGACGGTTACAGCCAAAAGGAGATTTCAATATAGGCGGTGGGCCATGAAAGCCGGAGCGCGGTATGTCAAGCCAGTCAAAGGTCGCTGCAAACAATCGCATAAAGCCCTGTGACCTCTGACCTTAAAAAAAGCGACCACTATAGATGTAGGCCAAGGTGGTTTCACAGAGCATTACCTCCAATTAGGGCCTAGGTGATTATTGATACTGGGAAAAAGGAGCCAATGCCATCGCAGACCGCCCCTATTTTTGATTGACAGCTATAATTTCACGACCCACCTCCCCAAGAAGGAAAACTGCCTTCTTTTTAAAAAATATTCGACATTTTTTTCAAAGAAAATTGAAGGAAGTCGATTTTTGCTTCATTATTAACAGAGCCTGGTCTTTTTTAACTTTGCCGAAATTAATATTGACCCTCAGGGGTCAAACTCATCTATATTCCCAAATATAATATTAATGATTTTTGGCGCTACCTTAAAGCGCTAAACTTCGATCGTTATATAATCATTTTTAGTTATCGGGAAAAATTATAATTGTTCCCAATAATTAATGGGAAATTTTTTCACATTATTCAAGTACTGGATTTTTCACAGAAAAAAATTGGTAATTAATTAGGAAAAGCCTTATATTAAAAAAGTGTGTTAATTAAAAAATTACATAAACATTTTTGATACAGATGCATAAAAAGCTCACCGTTACTATTGGCTTTAACTTTTATTAATTTCAAAGACCCAAGGATTGATCTATAAGTGAAACAAAAATTATTTTAATAATCAGGAATGTAAATTATTCGAACCTTTATTCAAAACTTTGATTTGATTAAATTTGAAAATATTTTATTGCCCATGCAAAACAATGGTAGGAGGGAAAAAACACTAAGTTACAATATGGGCTTGGCCCATAAAGAGTAAAATAAAAACAAAATAGAAATAAAGATAGTGAAAAACAATTATGTTCCATCGAAAAAGTTCTTCCAACGATTAAGAGCCCTCCTCCATATAAATGGCATATATTGGATCAAAATATAATAATTTTTAATCCACTATAGGTCATTTTTATATAGAGATCTCTTTATGGATTGCTCTATTTAAAAAATATATAGATGTATATTAAAAATAAAGAAGGCATCTCCTGACCACGATTAACATGTGCTTTTTAGATGGCAGAGCGCAAATTTGGCCTTAAATACCCATTTCTTGATTTCTCGGGAAGCCAATGGGAGCAAAAAATATTTTTGGTCGCAGTGGTTACAGCCTACTCCACGCTGACGAGCGCCAACAGCACGAAACGCGTTCGTGGATGGCTTTTCTTGATTTATCAAGAAATTGGGTTGGCCAAATATCACGGAGAGCTAAATAAACGTTTAGTTTATTTTTGCTCCACTAGATGGCGCTCTGCCATTTAAAAAGCACATGTGCTCGTGGTCAGGAGATGCCTTCTTTATTTTTAATATCAACACTTGACCCACTTACCTTTTTTTTTTTTTTATTGTCTTTTCATAGATGTATATATGTTTTTTTTTTTCAAATCATATTCATATTTTATTTGCACAAAAAAGAACAACTAAAGAAACAAGGAAAATAATTAAGAAAAAGGCATCTTCTGATCATGCAGCTAAAAGTTGCTGATGGCTTACGCCATTTAGTTACACGATCAGGAGATGCCTTTTTCTTAACTTATCTGATCCCAGTACAATATCACTTTTGTACTATTTTTTTTCACAAGGATGTTCACAATTTTCAGATATATTTACAAAATATGTGGATTATCGTATTTGTGAAGATAGCTGAGAGAAAATAGTTTCTTTAATCACAGCAACAACAATATTGTGGCGAAGAAATAATTTAATTTAATATTATTCAATGAAAATATTCAACAGATTATAAAAATATATCGTTTTGAAAATAGAGCAATCCATATTTAATTCATTAGATAATAAAAAGGCATATATTGGATTTAATATATTAATATAATATTAAATCTAATATATGCCTTTATAATATATAATAAAAATATATATTACTCTGTATTTGTAAAATTATCTTTAAAATATTTTACTTGATTGTTCAAGATTCCCTAGCGGGAGATGGTTTGGTTGATTTGTTAATAATTGTCGACTAGTCGTGATGACGTCATCAATAAATACTTTCACACCTTCAGATATACAAAGACTTGATTTCTAGGCTACAATATATTCAATATAAAATAGAGATTATTATGAAAATCATAAATTTGAAGTGTTTTTGAGACACGTATTAGTTTAAATTTTTGGTAACAGATGGCGCGCTAATGCATGCTATGAACATCTATATTTTAAAAATTGTACTCATATACTAGAAATTCTGTTATTAATTAATAATTTATATTTACATATCTGAAGGGCCTGTTTATAACATAAGATCAAAATCCAAGAAATAATCTCAAAACCAAAACTCATAAGAATTCAATATAACGAGGCCTAATATTTCCAGCATTCTTTAATCTCTCAATATCTCATGTTCGTCTGACTATAAATTCGGGTCTAACTACTAATGCCATTAGAAATTGCAATAATTCAGAGAATTTATAATGAGTCAATTTTTCTTGTGGGAATATGCGCCATTCTTCTCTTTATTTATTTTTCAGAATTTACCTCCCCATTTCCCTCTTGAATCATTGGCGAGGTAATATGTTCATGTCTAATTTATGAGGGAACAGGAACATTAGTTAGACAAAAATATTATTTAGAGAACCGGGAACAAGCAAAAAAATCGCCAATTTGTGCTTGGAATCCGCCAAATTCCATTGTGGTCGAACCATGAGCGAACCACTCAGCTATAAATATTGTCTCTATGACCACAATAATTCGTCCAGTTTTTGTTTACATTGAACTCGAGACCAGCTGAGGGACGCCAAACGACTTGAGCCTAATGGTCCATTGTTCAGCGATGTCGCTAAATAACGCCATTTTACTTAGTTAGCTCCCACTCTCTCTCCTGGACTTCCGAATTCTATTCCCATATTTAGAAGTAGAGTACACACTGAGAATATTGATAGACACCTTGAGAGTCTGTGCATTGTTCAACGCGCATCTATCTCTTCCTTTTGACCTCCAACACCTGTCAACATGTTGTTTATTCCACTTCAACTGAATATTTTCCAAAATGTTTTGCCACTATAACGGAATAGACCTAAATCAACGTTTATTAGAGTTTTGCTCTGAAAGATGGCGATTTGTCATCTAAAATCCTCATTGTACTTGCAATATAAAATGCTCTTTTTTTAGAGTTCCTTCAACTTTCACTATCTGACCTCTTCTTGCCTACTAGTTTCTTTCTTTTTTGATAAACGTTAGCGTAATCACGTAAATTGGGCCCAAAATGCCATTTTTTAATTTCCTTGGTGGTCGTTGAGGCACCACGCCAAGAGGTTCAATAAGCCCTAAACATAAATGTGGCTGACTTTTCTTTATAAATAAAATCATTGATCAATATATTGGAATAAACCTAAATCAACGTTTAGTACATATTTATTCTGAAAAATGGTACTTTACCATTTATACTGATCATTTGAGTGGTTGGGATATTCTATTTTTTCCTTTGCGCACTACCTTACCTTTTCTCTTCTTAGATATATTTTCAAAGGAGTTTCAATTTCACCAGAAGCTGGCATCATTTAGACTGCAGAAGAATTCTGCGCACAATACCGACGCGACTTTGAGTAGAGGAAGGATTCACAACATCTGAAGAAATAATTACTTATCATAGATCAACCCTCCCAGGAAACAATTTTTCTTATTGTTGCATAAGGCGTATGTCGATATAATTTTGAATTCTCGAAAAAGTAGCACTACGCCTTTATATCAATTTTCAACGATAGAATGCGCTAAGATTAAGCTGATGATGGTGATGCCATTTAAAAAAAAAATACATACGATAATTATACAATGTTACCCGTAAAAAAAATATTTGTATTTCGAAAATATAATACATACATTTTACTATCTAATGATTTAATTATTGATTGCTCTATTTTTAGAACATTTTTAATTATGAATACATTCTAGGAAAATTTCATGATAAATATTACAGATAATAGAGTTATAAATCACTTGGGTAATATATTGACAAAAGTTGATCATCGAAAAATAAAAAACGATTTAATTAGCCTTAATTATTGGAAGAGAGCTAAAAATAGACTCGGTGTGACATTAGGTATCCCATTGCAACCACCATCAAACACACACCCACACGTTCATACTCTCTTACTCAAACTATTATTTAAAATTTATATATGTTGCGTGTGCGTGTGTACAACACACGTGATTGGAATTCCTGCTTTAGTACTTTTGTTGAAGTACCGGATGTTTTATTTGGTTACTTACAAGAGCAGACTCCTGTGTGGAGTATAAAGATGACATTGCTAGCTCGTCGGTAGAGATTGTCTTACAAACTCCTATCTAAGACAAAAAATATCTAAGCCCTCCATTGTATGAGTATCGGTGAAGAAAGCAGCTTGTGAATTCAGCAAATGCGTAGGTGTAGAGTTACGGACGGACGGACGTGATGTATCGGCTCAGGGCAGATGGCGAACGGAAGTCAGCACTCGAAGACGTCAAGGTCAGACAGACGCTGGAAGCAGGCTACTAAGTCTGGAGCGAGCAGGCGGAAATGGTCTTACCATCTGGATTCTGCTCGGATGTCAGACGCTGCGACAACTTGCCCGGCGATTTTGGCGTTCATCCAGTGAGATCTCTTTAGAGACGCTAGAAACAAGAATTCCTTTAACACGACAACATTCTAGTGGGAACTTTCCAATGTGACTGGCACAACGATTGTGCACCGGTTCACGTCGGACAGTGGGGGGACACTCGGTGGGGTGAAAAAAGAATAAATCTTCCACGCCGTTGTTCAAAAAGATGTCAACGAGGTTGAAACCAATTTATTAGGACGTCAGGGTGCGGTCAATTCGTTCTCTGCGACCCGCACAGTCTGCTGTGACAGTCAAGAAGTCTCAGGACGTTTGTATGAGAGTTTTTTCTCCAGTTTCTTTTGAGGAAAATATCCCAAGAGCGAGTGCTCACTTTGTCACACAACAGAAGTATCATACACATGTTCTTTCAGGTTACGAATAAGTATCGTTACAACACTGTAGACCAAAAGTGAATTTACAGTAGAATCTCAAAGAAAATAGTTCCTCGTAACAGTATTGATCTGCTCTTATTTAGTACTGCACATTGTATAAGACTAATTTATGAACAAAAAATATATAAAACGTGCCGCCATTTTGAAATGGTTGAAATAGGTTGATATTCAGTCGGTTCAAGCAACGGCTAAGACAATATTTAAAAATTAAATACTGGACAAAAATAAGTCTTTTTTTTTTTTTTTCCATCATAATGGCATCAACTTCAAGTCTTCTCTCAAGAATTTAGCTTCCTGAACTCCAGCCTTAGATATCAGGAGTTTCTAAGTTACGTGCTTCACTGAAAGGGTACGAAATATCGTCAAGGAGATTGTTCATATATAACAATATAGGTATACATTTAAAGGCTATTCTACCTGCTGTAAATATATACTATTAAAGTTCTTTAGAAAAACAATTTTTCACTATCCAATATTATTTTAAAATGTAGACAAATATATCTCAAATATATTGAATTTTGATTAAAACGATCGAAGCTTATTTTCAACAATATACAGTTTAATCGAATTGAATATATGAAAATTGCGATATACTTTTATAAAAAGATTTAAAAAAAAAACCTTTCTTGCAATAAGCTTGTTTACTGTGAAAACCGCGAGCTTTCAAACTCTCGCTCTTTAACGGTCAGAATGATGTATTACGTTTGAATCCCAGAGCAATTCCGTCATATCCCAAATCATGTAAGAATAGCCATCAAACAAAAAATATTCTCTCTCTGGAAATCCATCCTAAGCCACCCTTGGTACACCCCCATTCCTAACGAATCTTCTTTCCACACCCTTACTAGGGAAGAACAAACGGCGATTTCAAGATTATGACCAGGACATCTTAGAATGCTCAAATTTAATGGAAAAATCAAAACATTCCCGAAATGCCCCAAATGCGATTCACAACCACCCAGTCCTGAACAACTACTGAATTGTATCAAATCCTCCAAAAAAGACCTCTGGGAGAACCCCAGGACTATAAAAGAAAATCTGAAACAATGGAACCTAATGGAGATCGTTTAAACGACTTGAGGAATAAGCAACAACAACATAGCCATCTCTATCCCGTGCTCACTCTTAGATATCATTTTGCTCGTTGAAGAGCGAGATCTCGAAAAAGCTCGCGATTTTAAACAAAATGATTGCGAATGTTTGTTTTTTTTTATATAAAAAATTATATACATATAAATGTGAAGAAAATATCTCTCTAAATCGATAATTTACCCAAACCTTATTACCATGATATGATATTGAGCTTACCATATCACAATGGAATAACATTTATATACTTCTGTTCTAGAACAGTTCTCTTCACATCTTCAAATTCTAAACCATTCTATTAAAGAATCGGTCTATATCCGTATTGTTGGTCTATCTCTTTCTCCCTTCTTCAAGGTGTAAAAAACATTGACGATTGTGATGATACAATAATGTTGGCGAATATTTCCCTACAGGTAGGAATAAATCGAAATGGCAAATTAAACCTATTTGCAAAATAATTTTTCTTACGTATAAATATATTTATTCAATAAAATCCTTATTTCTCTTATAAAAAACATCGATTTCTAGATTCTCTATACAACATCCAAAATTTTTTCTAATTTAAAAATCCTGTGATATCAATATCTTTTTCCAGATTCAAAATGGGTTCATTTTATTTATAGAATGCATGTTACGAAAAAATGTGAAAGATTGGTCTTTGTTTCCACGGACTTATTCCAGAGACTTGTTGTGCGTGTGTGGAACATTAACCTATAAATTAAGAAAATATTTCCTATTTTTCCCACCTCTCGTTTTATTAATCTGAAAATCGCTAAAAAATGTAATTAATAACATTTACTGTTCAATTTCAGATCCTTTTAGTCATCCAACATCACTAGACATTTAACATAGTCTCAATTGAAACTTCGTAGAAATTGAATATCAAAATTTGACCATTCCAAAGACCGATGTTTGATCTCATAGTTATGTCATCAACAGTTTTCAATCCCTCGGTGCGTGAGGTTGTTTCTATTATAAATCTTCATTTCGGGCGGTGGCGCGTGGTTTGTCATACTCTTCGAAATCTGGCCATGTCGCTCTTTAAATTCTGATTCAATGTCCATCACACACAATATATTCTCTATATACAATATTTCCTAAAACACACCATCAATACTGTATTTACAACATTCAGTTGTATATTTGCATATCAACCTATTTTGCATATTATCTTAAATTTCAACATGTTAGGGAATTTGATTCTCAGTCCCCCAATACTTTCACACTAGAGAAAATATTTTAATCGAATATTTACTAATATGGCGTTAGCCTTGAAGGGATTTAAGAAAATTCATCGTTTTCCACGCGATGAGAGCGCTTTCTTTCAGTTCTTAGAATGGATTCTAAAGATCTGATTCACAACACTCTTTTTGGAAAATTCAGACAAAAAGCTGAAAAACTGGCTTTGTGGCTCATTCTTCATCATCAATAGTAAAGTTTTTTATTAGCGCAATGAACAAGTACATCATTCTGGTACAGAGTTAAAAGGAGAGGTGCCACACCTGAATATCATCCTCCTTCAACTCTATGCTGTATTCTTGCCTGAAAATCGGCCCTTGCCCCTTCGCCCGCTTAAACATCTGTTTGGTAAATTCGACCGATTTTATAACCCTTCTCGTAGGATGTTATGAAATCGAAACCGCCCCTGTACTGATGAGGGCCATAGCCCGTACCCATGGTATACAGATTGGCTTTTTGTCTAAATTTGCCAAAACTGGTATTGTGGTTCATTCTTAATCATCACTAGTAAAGTTTTTACTAGGGTGATGAAAAAGTGCATCGTTCTGATGAATATTTAAAGAGAAAGGTGCCACTTATGGTACATGAACATCATCCTCCCGCTACTTTTTTTTTTTTTTTTTTATGTTATATATATTTGAATTCATGTTTCATTAAACATATATTGAATACATATAAAATGAAAGGATTTAAAAGCACGAATGTTTCTTTTATACATAATACAAACTTCTACTGCCTTTACTGCGATGAAAAAATATAATGGGAGGGCTTGGCTCATCAGTGGTGAACCCTCTCAGCGGTTTCGCCAATTTAATCCACCAGACCGCTTCTCAGAGCTCTAATACTGTATTGGACGATTCTGCTTATATACGCAGCACGGAAGGATGGAATCTCAGAAATGGTTTTCAAGAAAACTATGGACATAAGCTTATAGGACAGTAGAACTACATTCAATTTATATGTATAGATGGCGCTTTATTGCTTTGTGTTAATATATTGAATATAACTGTGAAAAAATATTCCTTTCAACTTCTCTCTCATAAATTATATTAGCAAGGCTGGGAAAAAAGCTGTCCTTTCACAACTTTCTCTTCATAATTAGATTGATAAAACTAGAGATTATATGTGAAAAAAGAGAGCACTTCAATAATCTAACATAACGTGAGATGACCTCAAAGTGTAATGGGAACGGGTATCTTGTAACTCCCGTGAGAGAAGGAAACTTGGATTAGTATTGCGTGCTCTTCGATCATTTCGATGGGAGATCCAATCGATGGGTCAACGTTTGGGGCCGGAGTACATACGTATGGGACAGTCCTCACTGCATTGAAACCTGGGTAACACTTATGTGTATTCTATACCACTGATTCATAAAGACGAAAACGTTTAGAAATCAAATTAAATCAAGAATTTTTATAATATTGCACCCAAAAAAATATATTATTTCATGAACAGATTTTAAATATTGATATTTATTTTTGCTACTCAGTAAACTTCCCCCTCATTATCTCTCTAGTATTTTATAAGTGTTAATTTGTGCTTGTCTTAAATAATCCTGGAGTATAGGATCTCCATCTATTATTTCTTCCTGTGGTGAATCTGTATAAGACCGGTGGTCTTAGTAAAGCTTTGTGTGTGTGTGCTTGTCTTAAATAAATGGCTGTGTCATCCTGAAGTTGGTCTTTTCAAATTTTCTACATATCAATACCTAGAGAAATTTAAGGTGAAATCATCAGTGTCTTCTAAGGATAAAAGTTACTTTTAATAAAAAATCCAATTCAGATTTCTTGCTTTCGAACATGGAAGCCCTTCTACAGGAGAAAAACTCTAGAAAACTCTAGAGAAAAAATGCTAGAGATCTGAATTAGATTTTTTAAAAAGAAATTTATCTCTGAAAGCCTGATGATTTCATCTTAATTATTAATGCAAGGGATTATTTTATTGAATATCTAGAGACATAATGAAAAATAATGAAGAAATTTTGTCCAAACCATTTTACCCATTTACTCTTTTTTTTCTTTGGAGCTTAGTCGTCCTGCCACTGAGTAGTGCTCCCAGTCTTGATGACAAAGGCAGACGCATTATACTTCAAACAGTCATGATGGTTGTCAAACAAGCTTGATACCCTAATATGATTGAGTGGAGATAAGAAGAAGAAGAAGACTCTTTTTTGTATATCATTTATGTTAGGTAATATATAAATGGTAGAGAGGAGAGGTAAAAAAAAAAGTGGATTTCAGACAAACACAACTCAGGATTTATTCTATACAATGCTCCCGATTCTTGAACAAGTTCAATCCAACCAGTGAGTGCACTTGCAGTAACAAACGTGGCTGTGGAAAGTGCAAGAGTCAAACTGTTTCTACCTCTGTAGACGTAAGGTTTCACTTATAGTAAAAGGCCGTTGCTAACTACCCACCCTAATAATCATGGCCTATACTACATGTACTTGGGAGGGGGGGAGGTTAAGTAAAAAAATTAATAGTCTTTTTTCCAACAGATACAAAGTCTACACTCATGGACAACACTTAAGTAAATTAAAATTCTTCGATGTCATCAGTTGTCTGTTTTTTTTTTTTTTTTGAAGAAGAAGAAGACAGAGGCAATTTTGTTCACACTCGGCTATCTCGAGTGTCGTAAATAAAGGTCACTGTAATATCTTTCAGAGTTATTGTCTCAATCCCAATATAAAAGCTAAAATGTACAGCTTTCTTAAGTTTTTGTCCACGAGTGTAATTATACTTTACGCTTCCTTCATATCTCTCTTTGTGGTTAATCTGAATATTTATATTTAGGGTTTTTGTAATAATACTTTTGTGTTATTGTTGATAATCCTTTAATTTCTCTACACTGTAAAATATAGAGTCTTTTAAACATAATGGACAACAACTTTTGGTAGATTTCTTCTTTATAAATATAAGAGGAGAGATATTTATTGTCACATGGACTACATTTTTTTTTTTTGCAATATGTGTTTATTCCAATATGAGCTGAAGTGCCTTCGTATCCCAACACAAACACCAATATGGCGAATTAATAAATCCGAAGTAAATATCCGCTTATACTCGTATATACACGTTGATGGTTATATGTAGGTATAAATGTCTGTTTCATTCGCGATCTGATTGGCTCTTCGTTGGCCATGACCTTAATCAGCCAATCAACATTGCGTTCATTACCTAATCAGCCGGCCATATTTTTTTTAGATCAGAGATTTCATTGAACAAAAAAATTCTAGATTAAATATTATTAAATATAAATTCGTCGGTTCAAATATTTTGATATTTGGCTTTTTATACTTTCTATTCGCGATCTGATTGGCTCTTCGTTGGCATGTGACCTTAATCAGCCATTCAACATTGCGTTCATTGCCTAATCAGCGTACCGTATTTTTTTTTAGATCAGAGATTTCATTGAACAAAAAAAATCTATATTAAATGTTATTAATATAAATTTGTGGGTTCAATTCCGTTCGATTCAAATATTTTGATATTTGGCTTTTTATTCTTTGTATTTTATAGATCTGACGTTTATCTCTTGATTCGGTATAATTATAAATTTTAGTGACGTGAGAACAATTTTGTTTTTATAGATCGACACATTCTTAGGAAATTCTTGAAATTTCGCGTCGTTTGTGCGACCGACTAAAGCGCCAATTAAATTTAAAACTTATTTTTACATAAAAATAAAGTAACATTAAGTAATAAGAAGTGTAGTTGAATGAAGTAATGAAGCAGTTTCACGTTCCAGCAAATATTCGGTAGAAACAATTAAAGCTTTTTTGAGAATGAATTTAAGAGCAGACGAAGACTGGGTAATTATCTCTCATTCCTTCCAATCAAAGTAGGAAACATTTTAAGATGTTTTCCCTAACTCCTCACATTCTCCAACTTAATCAAACAAATACTTGACACATTAAGGCATTTCGCAGAATCTCCAAACTATGCTAATTATATAAATTAAGGGATAATTATTGGCTCTTGGAATTTTAATGGATGTTCTTGATGAAAGCCCTAATAGCCCTCAATATAGACTCGGAGAAAAAAGGACGAGCGGCATTGTTGTTTACTTCTCACATCATCCACTTTCTTTGTTATTCCAGATGAGAATCTCTAATTAAAGTGGTCGCTCTCTAATGGTCCGAGAGAAAATATTTGGAATTTCCTCTCCCTCGCCAGGAGCGAGCAACAATAATCTTATAACGGTCGGGCCACCGTGGAGCAGGCGGAAAATACATTAACGATTATAAATTGGCTTATATAATATGCGAACTCTTATTCAATATTAGAACAAAGTTTTAAAAATATTTTATTATTAATATTTTATGGAAATTTTTAACTCTCCGAAATTGTTGGACAAAGTTTTTTTTTTAAACTTAAAAAAGGGTGGGATATGGGAAGGGGGAAGGCGCTTGAAGAGGGGTGCAAACTAAATAAGGCTAGAGCCATCTATCAAACCCTTTAATAACCTCGGTATTGATCCTAAAGAGTTATGGCTTTCTATTCTTGAAGAACTAGAGAAAGTGGTGAATTGGGGGAGTTGGGGTTAGAAGAGAGGTGGGATGTTAATTTCACTACCTTCTCTTTGAATTATTCCATTGGTTAATACTTCATCCCGTGGTATAAAAAAGAACTCCCCTCACTCCCCCCAATTGCACTTCAATTTTATCGCAGAAAAGCTTTGGGGACCCAACATCCATATTTTTCCAAGGGCCAAATGGATCTTTGGCATCGTTTTAAAATTGTTTGACAGAGAGACGAATGATATTGGCATGGGTAAAATACGTCAATTTAACTTCTCGTTTATTTATTTATGAAGGATTAAATTATTGCTCTCTCTCTCTCTCTCTTTGATCACATTTAATTTAAGGGTCGAAAGGGTCGCATCTTCATTTAAAAAATAATTTATGTCCTTTTGTTTATTCTTTTTATTTTTAAATGGAGGGAAAAAAACACTCTAGAACAATATTTCTTTACTGAGATAATAGTTAAATCTTTAAAAAATAGCTTCGAAGTATGATATCTATGAAACATGAAGATGTTGATGAAGTAATAGATCATTTTCAATAATTTGTTGGTTTCGGAATATTACTTTTTGAAAAATCCGTTATAATGATTTAATGGTCCAACGTATTTAGAGGTTTTAGAAAGAAAGAAAATGGAATATATTTTTAAATTTTTTGAATTTTTGTATTTTTGAAGAAATAATGATAATTGAAGACATTCATGGTTGTACTAAGTCGAACTACTTTTCACATGTGTAGATATGTTGTGTACTTATAGTAAAAGCAGTCGTCAACTTCCACCCACAATGATTATCATGGCTTGTACCACATGTGTGAAAGGAATAAATTTAAAAAAAAAGGTCGTATCAGTAGGTGGCGTTACAGATATGCTCGAGCTTCACATTCCGTGAGATTCCATCGGAAACTGAGAACTTATGCAGACGAAGTTAGTTTTTTATTTTTTATTTTACTAAGAGAGAAATAAAGTAAAGAAATAAATAAGTTTATAATTTATAACGCTACTCTAATGAAAAATCATATCGGAATACCATGACATAATAATGGTTTAATTGAATATAGATTTTTTTGAAAGTTGAATACCTTGGTTAAGTCGAAGATAGAGGTTGCCTGGTCGGCATTCATAGTTCTTAAAATAACAGACTCTTCTGATCGAAGTGACCGTTATTTAAAGAACTTTCATTAAGGTTGAAGCATAAAGTCTCTAAATTATTTGGCTTATGTAGCCGTGTGTCAAATGAGCCTTACTACACCGTTACTAACCACGCTAGTAGCTTTTTTGGTGACCATTTTGATGGCCACGCACGCCATTTGATAGCAATATGTTCAAATGTCATCCTCTAGGATTGAATTCCACGCCTACTCTACCAGGAAAGTCTGATCAGTTGTCAGCCTCGCTGGCTGTTAACTAGCTTAGTTCCTGAGAGCTCAATAACATACCACATATGTTTTTTTTTTGGTGAAATATTAAGGAATCTCTCTGCTGCTTAGCTTAGTTCCTGAGCCTAATCATATCGCACATGTGTTTTATTGGCGAAGGATTAGGAGATTTCGCGGGCTGTTGACTTGCTTAGCTCCTGAGCTCAATAACATACCACATATGTTTTTTGCTTAAAGATTAAGGGGTTTCTCTGCTTCCTTATCTTGGTCCCCGAGCTTAGGTATATCGCACATGTGTTTTATTGGCGAAGGATCAGGGGATCTCGCAGGTTGTTGATGGCTTGAGCCCTGAGCTCAATCCCGCATGTGTTTTATTGGTGAACGATCAAGGGATTTCTCTGGCTGTTGATTAATTTGGTCCCCGAGCTTATTCATGTAGCACATATATTTTACTACTTAGCGACTAGGGGATATCGCTGGTAATTGATTAGCTGGGTTCCTGAGCTAAATCACATCTCACATATGTTTCATTAGTGAGTGATTAGAGGATCTGGCTGACTAGGGTAGAATGAGAGCATGCGCGGTTGCGGTATGGGGGAGGGCGTTATCAAGTTGAAAGAGACGTTGTGCTCATGAATGGCTCGACAGATTCACTGACCAATCTCGGATGAAGGTCTGCTTTCATAATGTTTGTGAGACAGATGGATCCCCTGCTTTCATAAGAGATCCCTCCCCTCTACAGTGAGGTCCGAACCGGTATTTTGCCGCCGGAAACAAGTTTCTAAGAGTCTTTCATAAGTCTTTCTCCGTAAACTCTTACTACCATCACATTGATAAAGAGACAATGCCGGATCTCGTTATTAAACAAATGATAGAAGTCCATTTATTCTTCTACTGAGCTCTTACACGGCAGAAATGAAGATGATTATAACAGTGAGTGAGCGTAAGAGGCAAACATTCTAACGAACATTAGGCTTGTTAAAAGCAAATGTCTCTCTCTCCTCTCTTTCTACAACGATTCTGGATATGACCATAGGACACTAATTTCAGCCATGAATACATTTCAATCCGCTACAGAAATTCTCTGAAAGCTCTGATATTATCCTGCTACAATGAATCGAAATTATCCTGTCTCGATATTTTCACAGAATCTTTAGAAACTAGTCGAGACAAACAATAACTAAATACTGTTGAAACATCGGTAAATGCTTTGCGTTTAGGGACATATTCACTATCTCTAAAGCTTAGTGTATATTTTGCTAAAATAGGATCAATTTCTCCTAAGAATATAATTTTATCTTTCGATTCAATCTTAAAAATTCACTAAACGTTCAAATAACAATTTAATGATATAACTGTAAATAAAATTCAAAGAATATCTCTATATGTAAATAATATTTTTGAATCTTTCTAAGTCGCTTTCTGTGTATCTTTCCATGTTGAATATTTTCTTTGTTATATTTGTATGTACATTTAGCGCAAGTGTCCCTAGGGGGACATAGCGTTTTGAATTGAAATAAATAAATAAATTTTAAAATATATATTTATATTCACGGAGAAATCTATGTACCAACCTCTATAAAAATAAATGTCATTTCTTCCTTCAAAAATCTCTTCTATCAGTCGTCTCCGCAACCAGACTCGGGTCGGCGACAGAGTCACGGCACCAGTTTAGGGAAATTCAGAATGCCCACCTGGGACTATAGTTTCGGGCTCGTGACCTTGTCAGCCTAGCGCGCGACTTTGATTTCATGATACCCACAAAATATTCCCACACAAAAACTTCATTAAGACCACTGGTCTTATACAGATTCAACGAAAGGAGGAGGATGTTCACAAATTAGTTTAAAAAGTATGTACAACTTAGCACGAAGGAGCGAGTGTAGAGTCACAGAAGCCTCCGTCCCCAAACAGTCGGCAGCAGTCGTCGGGTCCCATGATATCCACAAAATATTCACACTCTAAAACTTTATTAAGACCACTGGTCTTATACAGATTCCACGAAAGGAGGAGGATGTTCACAAATTAGTTTAAAAAGTATGTACAACTTAGCACGAAGGAGCGAGTGTAGAGTCACAGAAGCCTCCGTCCCCAAACAGTCGGCAGCAGTCGTCGGGTCCCATGATATCCACAAAATATTCACACTCTAAAACTTTATTAAGACCACTGGTCTTATACAGATTCCACGAAAGGAGGAGGATGTTCACAAATTAGTTTAAAAAGTATGTACAACTTAGCACGAAGGAGCGAGTGTAGAGTCACAGAAGCCTCCGTCCCCAAACAGTCGGCAGCAGTCGTCGGGTCCCATGATATCCACAAAATATTCACACTCTAAAACTTTATTAAGACCACTGGTCTTATACAGATTCCACGAAAGGAGGAGGATGTTCACAAATTAGTTTAAAAAGTATGTACAACTTAGCACGAAGGAGCGAGTGTAGAGTCACAGAAGCCTCCGTCCCCAAACAGTCGGCAGCAGTCGTCGGGTCCCATGATATCCACAAAATATTCACACTCTAAAACTTTATTAAGACCACTGGTCTTATACAGATTCCACGAAAGGAGGAGGATGTTCACAAATTAGTTTAAAAAGTATGTACAACTTAGCACGAAGGAGCGAGTGTAGAGTCACAGAAGCCTCCGTCCCCAAACAGTCGGCAGCAGTCGTCGGGTCCCATGATATCCACAAAATATTCACACTCTAAAACTTTATTAAGACCACTGGTCTTATACAGATTCCACGAAAGGAGGAGGATGTTCACAAATCAGTTTAAAAAGTATGTACATCTTAGACAACAGACAACCAGCGACATCAAAATATGAAGCTTTCTTAAATTTTGTCCACGAGTATATTTTAAATCAATACATACCTTAACACTCAATTTTAAATACAATAGACCGCCAATTAACTCGAGTAATGAAATGTGAAGAATCCATTTTCAAAATTATTTACCTATTAAAGCAACATGTCTTGAATGTTATGCACTAGCGCGCCATCTGTTATCAAAATTCGAAATTATTTTAAAGGCGTAAGATTCTTTTTTGAAAATAAACAATTTCTACTACCCTTACTGCAATGGAAAAATTAAACTGGCGAAACCGCTGGGAGGGTTCACCACTGATGAGCCAGGCCCTCCCATTAATTTTTCCATTGCAGTAAGGGCAGTAGAAATTGTTTATTTTCAAAAAGAATCTTACACCTTTAAAATAATTTCGAATTTTGATGTCTTGAATGTATTTGAAGTATTTTTTAATCGCGAGTTTTCTTTAACGTTATCTTTTATTGGAATAATAATCTCCTTTGGCACACGCAACACCCATTCAGCATACATGCATCGATGAAAAATGTTGCGTTTTTAATATTGTAGCGTAGAAATCAGTCTGGGAATATCTTAATATGTGAAAGTATTTATTGATAACGTCACCGCGACCAGTCGACAATTATCAACAAATCAACCAAACTATCTACAGCTAGAGAATATCGAGCAAGCAAGCTAGGCAAATAAATGATGATTTTACAAATATAAAATAATAAAAATCTGTTTCAAATATTTTCATTGAATAATTAAATTAAATAATAAAATATAAATAATTTCTTCGCCACAATATTTATGAGGATTTCGAGATGTAAGAAATATGAAAATCTTTCCCGAGATGTCTTTAAGACTAGTTTAAACACCAAAAGATTTCTACAAAATCACTTTATTTAATAGAGAAAAACGCCATTAATTATACATATACAAAATAAAAGGAATTTGATGTGGACATGTAATTGGTGAAGTAAACGTTGAAGTAACACTTTCAGCGAGATTCCACAGTAAATATCAATCAAACTTTCCCACAATCAATAACGGACCAAAGACAAATTTTTTGCCAAAAATATCAATTTCCGTTGAAACAGGCGTCCAACTTCCTGTTTAACCTCGTCCCCAAATAGCATCTCCCACCCACGGCGTCAAGCTGACCTCTGACCTCAAGGTGTCCAATATCATCGTCTGCTAGCTAAAGATGTCGGTGTATTTGTTTTCTTAAACCCACAGCCGACACTCCGTGAGAATGTAGAAGATGACCCGTGTCGCTTCTTAGAAAAAGTAAATAAGAATAATTTGCCTTAACGTTCTTTACTTAATTACATTAGCATTTAACACAATTCCCTATTTTTCACATGTGATAAACGTTATATTGATATTATTTGTTTATTGATATTTGTTCAATTATTTAACTTACATATCGAGTGTGGCTTTCATAAAATTACGACGTTGTAGTGTTACATCTCCTAAGACATCAGAAGCACATGGTCAAATGAAGGATTTTATATTAAAAGATCGATTCTCTCTCTCAACTCTTCAGACGATATTTTAGGCTGTTAACATAATTTATTCACTCAAGTTTATAAGTGTACGCGATCTTTATATTATGTGTACAGCGGTTATTATAGAACTTAGATATAGACTTTAATTTACATATCTTTATATAAAAAATATCTTCACACATCGAATCAAACATGCTAAGAAGAGACATAAATGAGGTTTAGAGAAATAGAATGGTCTAATGTATTGTTCTATGGAGAATTTGTTCTAGAGAGAGTCCTTCTTATTCTTCTTTCTTATCTCCGCTCAATCATATTAGGGTATCAAGCTTGTAGAGCTTGAGACTTGATAACCATCATAATTGAGTGAAGTAGAATGCGTCTGCCTTTGTCATTAAGACTGGGAGCACTACTCAGTGGCAGGCCGACTTAGCTCCAAAAGAAATGGCCGCCCCTGACATAAGGAACAGACGCCATGTGCAGCCGCTCCTAACATGGAGTACAAACGCTGCTCATCCTGTATCCCAGGATTAGGAGCCCTTACAAGGTACTATCAGCCGGGCCAGCTGAACCCAGGTTTTTTAGTGAGCTTGTTACTGCTCCCCCTCCTCATCCGGGCTTGGGACCGGCAAAGGCGGAGTTTCTAGAGAGAGCAAGTTCGTAATGTTAGACTAAATAGATGTCATATTTTCTATAACTCAACATTGAAGAACGTTCTCAGTTTAGCGGCGTCGGGCTTGTACCATTTATATTTTTACATAGGTGTGAGGCAACAAATAAATAAAATCGAGTATACAACAGCAATAGCAAAAGTCTTTTATTAGCACATCTCGTATTATTTAGACTCGCTCTGGATTCTAAGAAGACAATTGACAATATAAACAATTATAATGACTCTCCTAATCAATTGTCACAATCAATCAATTGATTATCAATTGTTAAATCAATTGGAGTCTGAGAATAAGAAAAAAGTAGTAAATTGCATTAAAAGGTAATCAGCTTACACAGTCTGTGTTGAGAAATAACAACGACTGCGCGTCTTCCAGTAATCTTTTTATTATTATTATTATTATTTATTATTTTATAAATGCTCTGAACTCTTTTCTGCTGAAATGCAGAACTGGTATACAACGCTCTCACTGGTCAATCAGAGAAAAGCTTGCATATCTGAGATCATTTAGAACTGTTAATTTTTGTATTTCCTCTGTAGTCAAGGAGAATAAAGAATACTATAGACCATACATACAAATATATATACAAAATGCCAATATATGCATAATACCAATATTTCAATAGGCTGTACGCCTAACTTCGTCAGGACTCTTCTTATTTTTAAATTGCTTTGGTTTTCTGCGCGATGCCTTCACGCGACGATATATAAAATATATATGCTCATGGAGAAAAATTAAGGAAGTTGTACCTTTTAGCATGTATATCGGGATTCGGATAATAACTCTCTAAGATATTTGATATACAGTGACTTTTATTGAAGACACGAGATAACCAAGTGTCAACAAAATTGTCTAAAAAATAAAACAAACGAATGTATATAAATTGAATTTTTATCTCACAACAACTCACATTTTAGGCAACAGTCTTTATTACAATTATCGTAGTGGGGTTTGAGGAAAAATTGCCCGAATATTTATAAAAATAAAAGAGACAATATATTGACATAAGAAGAGAATATATATTAAATGAATCAAAGGGAATCATAGAAAGTGATGATACCTTTATTTGAAATGACAATCTTTGGTATCGAGGTTATCTGTGGTCAAATTTACGTTAAAATATTGGCTCCGTATTTTCAAAAGGAACAATTCTAGATTACCGTTAGTTGCACGTTCAGGAGACGCCTTTTTTATCCACTTAATCTCAGTACAATTTAACTTTTGTACTATTTTTCACATAGTTTGGCGTTCTCACGCCCTTCCGTCCTAAATACCTGTTTGGTGATTTTTCAGGATACCCCAAAACCCATATTTTTTGTTCGTTGAGGTACAACTTGCACCACGCTGATGAGGGCCAACGGCCCGAAACTCGTACGTTAGCCTTGTTTAATCAAGAAAAGGTATTTGGCCAATTCCTAAATAAATAAAAAATAAACGATAAATTGATATTTATTCCGACAGATGACGCAAACTATCAATAAATTTTAGTTGCATGATCAGAAGATGTTCCTTAGTAGATGTTTCTTAGTATAATAGTTTATTTCACCTTCGGAAAACCTCTATTAAGAACACAGAAGGAATGATCTTCACTAACTGTTTTACTGAGTTTTTAGACTCTAGAGACTTTTCCTTTCTCTAGAGAATTGCGAGGATTATTCTGATCTATGAAAGAAAATTCCTAAATAATACGAATATCAATAGAACAATCTATTAAATGATCAAAGAAAATTCTTAACTCTTCTCACTATAGCCTCTATATACACACTCATTTATGGCTGAAGACTTCTTGCTCTCTAATCTTCCATTTCAAATGTACCTTGCACAGAGTAATGGATTTGTGAGTAATGGAGTAATCTGATTGTTTCCTTCTAGAAGGTTCAAGGGTTTCCCATTCTATTCTTAAATTGTTCCCGACTTCAGGTGGAGAAACCAAAATTAGCAGAATCATATCTCTATCACTGTAATAAAACAAATACACTCATAGACAAAACTTAGAAGGGAAAAATCTATTGTCGCCGGATGTCTGTTTTTATGAAGGAGATAGAGGCAATTTTGTTCACACTTGGCTATCTCGTGTGTCTTTAATAAAGGTCTGTGTATCAAATATCTTTCAGAGTTATTGTCTAAATCCCGATATACATGCTAAAAGGTATAACTTCCTTAAGTTTTGTCCCTAAGAGTGTATTTACAAGAGAGAGAGAGAGCTTCTTTCTGATTTATTAGCCAATTAGAGTTTTGCCTAATCCTAATACCAGTTTGACAGTTCAGAACAAAATCTGAGAATAACACTAAACAATGAAAAAGAAGATGATTTGAAAACACGGAGTGTTATTATGCTCCTCTAACAAGATTGTATATAGATCTGTACCTATTCACTTATTGTTGTTTTTTATCTATCGTTGTTTGCTTTTTTCTGTCTTAGATTCAGGAATGAGTCTATATGAGACAAAATCTCTTAATAAACGTGTGGTCGAGATAACATTTCATCTTTGAAGATATGTTTACCATTTCTCACTTCAGTGAAAGGGACCCAAGGATCCCCCATCCGGCCCCAGGGTAAACAAACCGTTGCTCGGTCGGTTATTTACGACCCGATAACTTTCTCAACCGTCGTTCCCGTGGAACTTATCTCCCAAATGTTTACAACTCGCTACTTATCCGACTCTATCAAAATTAGGATCAAATTTTTGTTTGCCACTTGTGTTTATTTTGAGAGAAAATTAATGTCCTCTCTTATTGAGTTATTGACAGATCTTTCGAGAAAAGAAGTCTTAGCTTTTGCTTATTTGAAATAAACGGACCGTTTTTATTTATTTATCTATTAAAATAAATGCATCGCCCCGGATCGTGCAACTAAAAGTTTCTGATGGCTTGCGCCATCTGTCGGAATAAATATAAACTAATCGTTGATTATTCTAGAATTGACCAAATCAAGAAAGGGTATTAGGAAAATTCTGGAATCATTAAAAATCAACGATTATTTGATATTTTTCCGAAGGACGACTCAAGCCATTGGCAACTTTTAGTTGCACGATAAGGCGATTTTTTCTCTCTTTCTCTTATAATTATATCGATCCTAGTACAATTTCACTTTTGTACTATTTTTTCATCAATTAAAGTTAACGAATATGAACATCGTAAAAAAATTGCTGTCAGCAGGTCGGTGAATGTATTATGTTATTTGTGGGTATGATACTGAGTATAGGCCAAAATATTCTTAAAGGATATAGAAGATAAGTCAGAAGTATATATTTGTGAATCAAAATTTCAGGTTCATAGATAGGTATGTTTGTTCATTAATTTAAGAATATTAGTTCCAATTTTCTCTTGCCATATACTGTCTCCATCTCGTGATAAGGAGTTGAATCACTAACAGGTCTTTATCGCCTGAATCAAAATTGTTAAACCACAATGCCTATTCTGACATCTTAAAACAGCTTCTGGAAGAAAGTTAGTCTACGAGCCATTATTGCTTCAGTTTCTTCATACTCAAAGATTCTAGTGCTAGATTATTCAGAATTCTTCGGATAGCACAATGCTTAATTCACAGTTACAATTGTGACGAGCTAAGTTGTATTGTATATGTTTATATCATCAACATACATAGACACATAATTGGAACATTTTTTAGGAATCCGGGTTACATCAAGAGAGATCGGCACATAATATAATTAGTTGTTCAATTTTTTAAACTAGAGCATATACAATAGCGCATTATTGAAAACAAAACTGGAACACTTAATTCGTGACCAGCAGAGCGAGTTATTTTTGAAGTATTGTCCTCAATGGGAGCGACGTCATTTGGTACGCCATCATGCATTCACAACATCCGGCCGTGCAGAATCTTCCATGATCAAACCTGTTCTTCTCGTAGTCAAGCCTATTCTTCCCATGGTTGAGCATGTTCTTGAAGAAACTCGCTATACCCATGGGGCTAAGCTCGCTCCCTTAATGATCGAGCTTATGCTTCTCAAGACCGAGCTCGTTCTTTCTTTGGTTGAGCCTGTTCTTTTGGGGCCATGATAGTTTTCTCAGTGATCGAAATTATACTTCTTAAGACCGGAGTCGTTCTTTCTGTTAGTAGAGCCTGTTCTTTTTTATAACCAAGCTCGTTCTTTCTGTGAGGCGAGCCTGTTATTTTCATGACCGAATTCGTTCTTTCTATGAGGCGAGCATGTGTTCTTTTTTTGACCAAGCTCGTTCTTTCTATGAATCGAGCATGTTCTTTTCTTGACCGAGTTTGTTATTTCTATGAGGCGAGCAAGTTCTTTTCTTGACCAAGCTCGTTCTTTCTGTGAGGCGAGCCTGTTATTTTCTTGACCGAGCTGAATCTTTGTGTGAGGCGAGACTGCTCTTTTCATGACCGAGTTCGCTCTTCCTTTAGTCGAGTCTATTCTTTTGGAGGCCAAGCTCGTTTTCTCAGTGGTCGAAATTATGCTTCTCAAGACCGAATTCATTATTTCTGTGGTCGACACTGTTTTTTACATGACCGATCTTTTTCTCTCTGTGAGACGAGCCTGTTATTTTGATGACCAAGCTCGTTCCTTCTGTGAGGCGAGCCTGTTATTTCCCTAGCCGAGCTGGTTCTTCCTGTGGCCGAACCAGTATGACCAAGAGGGAAAGAAAAAAGAAACGAGGATAGAAGAAAAAAGCATAAAGACAAAGACCATTATACATTTAAAAAAGTATATTAGAGAAAATAAATATTAGAAAATTCATATTTTTTACCACTGAAACACACTTTAAATATTTTAATCAAAAGTTATGCGTATGTTGTGAATGTGCATTCAAAAATAAAGTATAAATCAAGTTTTAAAAATTTCAGATAAATTCAGAGCTATCTAATACAAAAATCCTTGAATCCATAATGATTCGATCTGTTTACTAAAGCCGTACAGAAGTGAGGCCTCGAAAAAAAGTGAATTTGACAGCCAGTTTATCTAACCATATTTCAGCAGATAGATTGAAAATGAACTTAAACGTTAATGATTGTCTGATTTTCTTTCTTTATTGTATTTTTCCTTAATCGTTTTAAGGGAGAGGAAAGTGGGGTAAAAAAAAAACACGAAAAAAGAATTGGTTTCAGTTTTAAAAATTGTCATCACAAAATAATTTGTGACGAAGTGATCCCTGTGGATTGTAGTTGATTGGTGACTTATAGTGTTTAGTTACACTCATGGACAAAAGTTAAGGAATTGGAAGTCTTTGATGTCGCTGGTCGTCTTTTTTTTTGAAGGAGACAGAGGGAATTTTGTTCACACTTGGTTATCTCTTGTGTCTTCAATAAAGGTCACTGTAATATCTTTCAGAGTTATTGTCTGAATCTCGATACACACGCTGAAAGGTACAACTTCCTTAAGTTTTGTCCATATGAGTGTAGTTTTACCTTGACTATTTATTTATTTACGGTTGATTAATATATATTAACCATATACATTCATGGACAAAAATTAAGGAAGTAAAAAGTCTTTGATGTCGCCGGTCGTCTGTTTTGAAGGAGACAGAGGCAATTTTGTTCGCACTTGATTATATCGTGTGTCTTCAATAAAGGTCACTGTATAAAAAATATCTTTCAGAGTTATTGTCTGAATCTCGATATACATGCTAAAGGATATAATTTCCTTAAGTTTTGTCCATGAGTGTAGTCACCAAAGGTTAAGCTCGACTTGATGGACACGAACATCAATTAGCATTTAACCATATATTTGTCTAATATATTTATTTGTGAATATAATGGACGGTGCAAAATACTAACTTTATTAGTAAACCTCAAGAAATTTATACTATTGTCTCTACATGATTAATTAAAACTATAGATTTCAATCCCTCTAAATGTGTATTTTATTCAAATATTTTCATACTATGTAACATAACTCTTTCCAAATTTTTCGAATATTTCAAACAATATTATAAGTAAACAATCCATAATATTGTTAAATTACACACCAATTTAAAATATCAGATACTTTTGATAGAGTTCTCTGTATATAACCAGCTATATTGTCTTAGTACAGATCCTGAATTTATACAAACAACATTCATGATAAAATAGTGAAAAAAGTTTTAAAATTACAAATATTTTCTAACAATGAGTTTCTTTTTTATTACAAAACGCTAGCTTTCAAGCGATAATCGCTCTTCAACGGGCTTAATAAAATATCGACTTCATCCTACCAGAAATATTTACAAAAACATATGCGCGTAGCGTGGATATTTATAACTGAGATTTTTTTACAATTACAAACCAATTTAAAAATTTCAGTTGTAAATATCCACGCTGCGCGCGTAGGTGTTTGTAAATATTTATTGTAGGAAATAGTCGATGTTTTAGTAAGCCCGTTGAAGAGCGATTATTGCTTGAAAGCTAACGTTTTGTAATAAAAAGAAACTCATTGTGAGAACATATTTTGTAATTTTAAAACTTTTTTCACAATTTTATCATGAATAAATAATAATTATTTACAACTTATAGCTTTGTTTATATAAATTATTTTAATAACAAATTGTCTATATATCGGAATTGAATCGGGTGACTGCACAAAGCAATCAATTGGACCCAGACGATCAATCCTTTTGTTAGGAAACAGGACTGAAAATCCCCAACATTTGGTAAACAACAGTTTGAGGCTCCGGAATACACAAAACTAAAACCTCTTATTTGTATTATCGAGGGGGTATCATATATATATAGTTATCATAGTTACTTTCCCTCTGTAATTTAAAATCCAATTACATTCTCAAAGAAAATTCCCTCAAAACTCTTACACCTGGTAGCTTGATTTAAACTCATATACAAAACTTAAGGAAGTTGTACCTTTTAGCATGTATATTGATATTCAGACAATAACTCTGAAAGGTATTTGATATACACTGACCTTTATTGAAGACATACGAGATAATCAAGTTTGAACAAAATATCTCTGTCTCCTTAAAAAAAAAAAAATAATAATAATAATCAAAAGCCGGCGACATTAAAGATTTTCAACTTTCTTAAGTTTTGTCCCTGAGTGTCTTTCCAATTGTAAATTGAATTTTTTTCTTTTTTTTTTTTTTTTTAATATTATCCTTACTACACGTGGTATAGGCCATGATAATCATGATGGGTAGTAGTTGGCGATTGGTTTTACTGTAAGTGCACCACATGTCTACACATTTAGAAAGCAGTTCTAATTTTGCACTTACAAATGTACCAGAATCCTGTTTGACTATTTGCACTCGCTGGTAGGGTTGGACTTTGCCAAGTGTCGGGAGCTATTCGTTTCCAATAGCTAAAGATGGGCGTTGTAATATCGTGGTTTTTTTTCAGGCCCAAAATCGCCTTATCTGGTCTTGAAATTTAATCGATAACGGTCTTATCACTTATTTTTTCCTTAAAATTTCTATCTCTTATCTCAATTATCTTACCCCCCCCCCACATATCACTTTTTGTTTTTTGTGAAAACAAAATGCTTTTCTTGATTAATCAAGAATGGGTATTTGGCCAATTCTGGAATAATTAAAAATCAGCGAGAATATTTGATATTTATCCCGATAGATGGCGCAAGCCATCAGCAACTTTAAGTTCCACGATAAGGAATTGCCTTTTTCATAATTTATGCACCTTATCCCAGTACAATATCACATTTGTTTTTTTTTTTTTCACATCACATTTATCACATCTATTTTTCAAAAACGAGATGGTTTAAAAATATTCGACACAGAACATATTTGCATCTGCAGAACATTATGAATTTATCTTTAGAAAGTTAATATAGACATTATTATTTTTAAAAACTGTTTTCTATGCAGGTTCTATATATGCACCTCATCAATATTTGTCTTGGTAACTGTGTGTGTGCTCATAATAGTCTCCCACTTTCCCGTAGGTCTTTTGAAATATGATCTATTTGTTATTGTTCATTTACACTCATGGACAAACCTTAAGGAAGTTATACCTTTTACCATGTATATCGGATTTCAGACAATAACTTTAAAGGATATTTGATACACAGTGACCTTTATTGGAAACACACGAGATAACCAAGTGTGAACAATATTGTCTCTGTCTCTTTAACAACAAAAAAAAAAAAAAAAAAAAAACAGACACTTTCCACTTCCTTTATGTTTTGTCCATGAGTGTAATCTCTAGTGTGCGTGTGTTATGTATATATTTTCCCAAACTCTATAATAGCTATCCAGTTTTATGCCATTTTTCTTAGCTTTAGATGAAGGAAACTCGTGCTAAAGCTCAGTTTGTTTTGGGTTGTTTTGTTCAAAGAAGTGTAAAATGTGTAGGACTTAGATGACGAATCAAAATGCTTGGACCGCTCAAGCCACAATGCCTTAATATGTTTTTTTTTTGCTTATCCCTAGTACACGTGGTACAGACCATGATAATCATGGTGGGTAGAAGTAGGCGACTGCTTTTACTGTAAGTGCACCGCATGTCTACACATGTGAAAAGCAGTTCGACCTTGCACTTACAAATGTGCCAGAGCCCCATTTGGTTACTTACACTCGCTGGTGGGGTTGGACTTTTGCAAGAATCGGGGGCCATTGGAGTATTTAATTTTTTTTTTTTATCAGAAAAAAAGTGCTTAATGCGGGAATCGAACCCGGGTCGTGGCGGTCGAAAACCAACGGTTTAGACCATCCTTCCACCGACCCCCACTTTCAAATGTAAAAAGAACCTGTCCATCCTTAGATCTCCCAGGTTGCACGTGGAACGTTATTTGCAACGTTTCTTGATAAATGTAAAATACGGCTAGATGTTGGCGTCTGCTATGGTTGAGAAAAAATTAATAAATGATAAAAGGAATCTTGTTTATTGAAAATGAATAATGACCGCAACAAAACTAGTTTTTATAAAGGAACGTAATAACACAAAAGATTGATTAGACCAAACGATTATATATGACCTCGTCTAAAACTCTCTCAATAAATGTTGGAACAATTTTGCATATTAACTATATAGAAATGATTAATGTTCTATAAAGTTGTTTTTAAAGTAAAAGTTTATAATATACAGGGTCAATATATAGACAATTTAAACAATATATTGACATCTAATCAATGCTTACAGAAAAAATGATAATAACGCTTATAATTACGATCAGTATATATATGATATGCTTATGTTTAAATATCAGCAAACAATTCTAAGGCAATAGCTTAATATAAATTTTTTAGATCATCATTATGTAAGGACCAGTCAACAAGTGAATGACTTTGAGACGAAGAGTAAAGCCTGTTCAATTTCTATTTCACTACCTATGTAAATAACACAAGATGATTATTAACTTACCCAATTGGGGGAATCTGTATGAAGCAAGTCCCTAATAAAGGTTTCTGTGAATTAAATTTAATTGCCATCTATCGTTAAAATTCTACACAAATAAATTTACTGGCAATGCGTTTCTTTTAAATATCATCAAATATTATCTCTACAGACCTATAAGCTTATGTCCATAGTTCACTAAACACCCCTAAGCTGCCTTCCATATAAAATACAGGGTATATTCCAAACCAATCCAATACAATAGTAGAGCGGTCTAGAGATTAATTTGGCGAAACCGCTGAGAGGGTTCACTACTGATGAGCCAAGCCCTCTCATTCAATAACTCATACCATTGCAGTAAGGTCTGTAGAGATAATATTTGATGATATTTAAAAGAAGCGCATTGCCAGTAAATTTATTTGTGTAAAATTTTAAAGGCTTCTGTGTGTGTGGGATATGCTTATGTTTATTATTTTATATATACTGATCGCATTATATACTTTTTTCCTTCATAATAAACATAAGAGAAAATTTTCTTTTCCACTAGAGAGACGAAAAAAATTCTGAATTTATATTTCAATAATATACTTTATTGTTTATATATTTATTATTAATTTATTTCTTTTTATTCACCTGCTACACGTATATAGTGACCTCCTCCGTACCATCAAAACCCAATGCCTGCAGGAATGGAAATCTAATGATGTGCATGACTGGTACAGAGCAGGAGGGACAAGCACCGGTTCTGTCCTCCTAAAAGAACAAGTTTTTGATTTCCAGACTTAAGTCTGGTCATCTACGGACAATGACTTTCCAGAATGGTTGCTATCCGATTTGTGCCACATTTTCTGTCTGGTGACCAAAAACATAAACATGTTGAGTATGCAAAAAACATCCTTAAAAAAAGATAGTAGAAACGAAACATTCATTAATTCAATTGTGATAGGTGATGAAACATGATGTTTTCGCTATGATCCTACTACTAAACAACAAAGTGCTGTATGGAAGTCACCATCATCACCAAAAGGCAAAAAAGTTCGTCCTCAAAAGTCAAAAGTAAGGACAATGCTGGTATGTTTTTACGATAGCAAGGGAATTATCCACCATCAATTCGTCCCTGAAGGACAGACTATTAATTCTGATTATATTATTTAGAAATACTTAAGTGTCTTATGAAAATAATTCTTCGAGTACGCCCTGAATATTCAAAACCTGGCAGTTGGTCCTTTCTTCATGACAATGCTCACTCTCACAGGGCAGTAGCTGTTGAAGAAATTTCAGCCGATAAACAAGTGTGTGTACTCAATCATTCACCTTATTCACCAGATTTGAGTCCTTGCGATTATTTTCTGCTCGCAAAACTTAAGATCCCGATGAAAGACGAATGTTTGAGGATGTTGAAGTCATTTAAAGCTCTGGATCATCGATTCTTCGGGCCATACCACAAGAGTTGTTGCAGAAATCTTTTGATTCTTTGTTGGACCAGGCCAGTGTATTAATGAAAAAGGGTCTTATTTTGAATAAAACGTTGCAATTTTTTCAAGAGGATTGCTTATTTTTAAATTATGGTCTCAGTCTCATTATATAATTGTCGGACTCTGTAGGGCTAGTTGATTGGCTGGTGGTGCTGATTTGACCTCTTGAAAGGTTTCTCAAAAGCCATAGGTTTGATATAGGAGCGTCCAATAGTTTGAACCGCAGACGAACTTCGAGAAAACCTGGCAAATATCTGCAACAAACGCGGTATGGAGTGGAAACAAAGAGAAGAGTAAAGGAAGGCGACCAGAATCTTTAATTAGCCGCGAGGTTTGTGAATAGAGGAAACCCATTGTTCCTTTTATCTCTCTCTTTATATTGAATTTGTCGTCGTAATTAACTGTAGAGGAGTCCGGTGATAACATCCTGAGTCACGCCTGATGTGTTGGCGGGCAAACTTTTTTGTCATTGCTCTGGGGACAGTTGATAACGCTGAACTTTGAGCAGCTCATATCTACAATTACAGAACTATCTTTCCATTGTTTCGTTAAACACCATCAGCAAGAGTAAAACTTCAAATACAGATACTATATAAGCAGAATCAACATACAACAGTTGTAGCTTAGATCTGGTGGATTAAATTGGCGAAATCGTTTGGAAGCTTCACCACTAATGAGCCAATCCTTCCCAACTCTTTTTTCATATTCAGTTCAATAATTATATAAACTCGCCAAATATTTAAAAAATCAATAGCGTCGAATGCTTCCATCCTCTGCATACAGAGTGCGCTGTGAGTATTTTTTAGTTAGGTTAATCTATAGACTTCATGTGTTCACACTTGATATAGCATCAACGTTCCTAACCTAATAGAATCAAAGACAAAGGAAGTTTTACCTTTTAGCAAGTATATCGGGATTCAGACAATAACTCTGAAAGATATTTGATACCAGTGACCTTTATTGAAGAGACACAAAATAAACAAATGTGAACAAAATTGCCTCTGTCACCTCAATAAAACAGACCTCCGGCTACATCAAAGGCATTCCACTTCCTCAAGTTTTTTGTCCATGAGTGTAAATAATAAATAAGGAATAATTCTCACTGAAGTTATAATCGAGAGATATGATATGGGATTTATCAATCGAAAATATAAACTCTGTGTGTGATAAATAACAAATATCGTTGAAATTTCAAAATTCAATTTACCAAATTAGTCGAAATACCTTTTTTTAAGGAACTTCTCATGTTGATTAGTGAAGCCTTGGTTCTAGAGAAGTCGATGTAACTCTATGGAATAGGCTCTAATAGTCGTCTGGAATATAAAAGGACCCTATAACACATATGCAAATATAATTCATATAGCTAAAACATTCCAACGGAAATCTTCAAATGTACAATCATCTTGCTAATATTCGTCACAGTTATTTTAAGAAGCACTCACTTAAAAATAGAATGATCAAAAGGTTCAAAAATATACGAAAGAAAAACTTCGAATTATGAATCGCAAAAAAATAAAGCGCCTTATGTATTATATTTGATGATATGTGATATGGAATAGTATGGCGCGCACACACATGGTCTTATTTTATTTTTTAAAACAAAACAATAATAAGACGTCTGGGTGACGCATGCCTGGACACCCGCCGACACGCTTCGTGGACTAATTAAAGGATTTCACTGGATTAACGGTCGCCGAGATGGTACATCGAGGTCAAGACAGAGATGGCTGGTGTCACATTGTGTTTAGGATGTAATACGTACAGTGGGCCACAACGTTGGATCGCGAATCAAATGATTATATAAAATAACAATAATACAATATTGGACATCGTTTCAACGTAGATGTTCTGGGCTGACTGTGTGAAGATCGCTGTCAATTATCCACGCAGACTGATCATAGCCGGCCGCTACCATTTACTGAGCCTCCATACCTAGCCTTCCACGGAGCCAGCCGTGACGTGGCGATTCGCTCTCATACGTCATATGCTTGAAGAACAACTAGCAAACGATAATCATAGACCTTCATGTACTTTCGAAATTTACAACAATGACATTTGTTGACACATTAATTATAGCACACACAGAAAAAAGCCTTTATTAAGACATATAGTCTTATACATGTTATATAAAAATATTATTTTATTTTAAATTATAATTTCATAGATTCAAATACTCTGCTAAATCGACCGCCAGAGGTCACTCTTCCCCTATAAAAACGCGTTGTTTTATCCCAATGTCCGGCTCAAAACTTTTGTACATTATGTAAATAATCTTTTGTTTTCCTTATTCTACTCGCCTTAAGCCAGGCATTACTTTTATCAAATTATGTTCTTTTATATATTCCTTTAGTTCAATTAAATTACTGATCAAAATTATTTTTATTATCATACTTTCAAGATTTAACCACGACTGCATTATCATACCATAATCCTCAACATGATCTAAATTCAAGCAGAAAATCTCTCAATATTTTTCTTTATAACATACATGTAGTCTGCAAATGAAAATAAGAAAAGGTTAAAGATAATCACATTTAATGGCAATAATTAAATTTATATACAGGAAAACCTATTTAATACAATCACAAGCTCATAATAGATATTGGTCTGGGTAAATCCTAAGAAAATAAATTTATTTTAAACATGGATTCATATATATACTAATGAGTCTGCAAATGAATTTTAAAAAGTAAAAGCTTATCACATTTAATGGTAATAATGATAATTATATATGCAGGAAGGCTTAATTAAGAAGGTTACATTAATTATAGCATTGTTAACTGGAGCATCACCTAGAATGAAAAAGTGAAGCCGTGAAGATAACGGATAAATGTGGTGAAATCATGCAAAGCGTCGGGAGAACAGCTTGGGTCTGGACGACTCACAGACACTACAAGAGTCAGAACGGGTCAATTGAGGTCAATGAGATTGGAGAATCCACTCTGTACGTTTGCCTTACCCCAACATTGGGTCTGGAAGAAAGAACCTAATGGCTGCAATTAGCTAATTGAATATGCATAACCTAATGGAGAGGATTTAAAATACGGAGATTCGCTAATACATTCGCTAAAATTTGACCAATCATAAGCCTCGAGCATCAGATGTATTCGCTTAGCATATACAGAACCTGAGCAGCACTCAAGTTTTCTTTCGGCGAAAGGGAACACTGAACTCCAATTTACCTAGGAAATGATTAATATTTACCAAAGTCAAGAAAAATTTAAAGCATTTTTATAATTAGCACTCATACACACATCACAAAGGTGCATATTTTGTGTATCTCCCCAAAGAAATTAGGGGGTGGGATGAAGTAAGAAGAGATCTGCGTGGCGAAATGGCAGGTGGTCATTTCGCGATCCCCGGTGTAAGAGGGGGAAGCTAATGTAGTTATCAGTGTTGTTGCCTCAACCAGTGTTGTAACTCACCCGGGGAACTTTTTTATAATCTACAAACAAATATCAATTGGAGATAAGATTAATCCTGGGATGGGTTTCTTGTAGATGTTCTGATATCGTTGCTCAAGCTTTCGGCTCTTCCTTCCCTTCTACGCCATAACTTACACAGATTATACAGCCACTATCCATCGGTCAAATACCGATTGTTCTTATCGTAAGAAGTCTACTTAGTGCAGTGTTTCTCAACCAGTGCTTCCCTTTCCGCAGACCTACATTCATCTCAACACCACACTCGGGGGGGACATACACTCATGGACAAAACTTAAGGAAATCGAAAGTCTTTGATATCGCAGGTTATCTCGTTGGTTATCTCGTGTGTCTTCAATAGAGTTCACTGTTTTGAAAATAGAGCAATCCATATTTAAATCATTAGATAATAATTAATTTATTAAATCCAATATATGTCTTTTTATTATCTAAAGTTCACTGTGTATAAAATATCTTTCAGAGTTATTGTCTGAGCCCCGATATATATGCTAAAAGGTATAACTTCCTTAAGTTTTGTCCATGAGTGTATATATAATTCAAAAGATAATATAAATAGATCCGTTAGTATATTTTAAATTAAAATTAACTTTAACCACCCAGGGATATTTTAAGATTGTATTTAATAAATCCCTAGCTTCCTTTTCGAAGGCTTTAAAAAGGCCTTTCTAAAGGATAACTATTTTAACTTGAGAATTTTTTTTCTATTTTCAGATTTCTCATGACGGCGCACCCTGCGAGAGGGCCCACCAACACCCTGAGATTGATAGTTCTGTCAGTGAAGTCATCCTTCCGTTATAGTGTTGACCAATATATGACATTCCTTCCACAGTGAGAGCCTCTCCTGCTTCACCCTGCACCTTTTTATCGGTATTTAAATAATATACACTCGTGGACAAAACTTAAAGAAGTAAAATGCCTTTGATATCACCTGTCGTCTATTTTTTTTTTTAGGAGAGAGGCAATTTTCTTCATACTTTGATATCTCGTGTGTCTTCAATAAAGGTCATTGTGTATCAAATATCTTTCAAAGTTATTGTCTGAATTCCGATATAAATGCTAAAAGGTACAAGTTAAGTTTAATCCATGAGTATATAAATTACGTATATAGAATTAAAAGGAATGGATTAACACCTTATTTTCTACTCGGAGAATCTGTATAAGACCAAAATATATTAATAAATATTTTTGTTATTGAAATAATTAATGGAATAAGTTTTCGTATATGTTTGACAGATTTGTAAATGGTGCGGCATGTGAAGCCTCACGGCACATCAATGTGCAGACCGCGGCACATGGGTTGTGGAGCACTGACTTAGTGGAAGTAGTTCGAAATATGTTTCTTCATCAAAATACAAGGCAAGATTTTACAACTTCCTTTCTCGCTTTATTTATAATAAAAACTTTCAGAATGGCTCATATCTTCATTCCAATACTTTCATTAGTTCAATACTGTACATATATTCAGTATAGTGTGTATTTCGAAAAAGTTTTTTTTATCGCGAGATTTATTGACTCGAAATCTTACATCTTTAATTTCAAACAAAATGCGCGCATACATCGCTGATATCAACACAAAAGAACTATTATGGCATGTTGGATTTATATCTACACTCATATGGACAAAACGTAAGGAAGTTTTACCTTTTAGCATGCATATATCAGGATTCAGATAATAACTCGGAAAGATATTTAACACATAGTAACCTTTATTGAAGACAGACGAGATAACCAAGTGTGAACAAAATTGCCTGTCTCTTAAAAAAAAAAAACAACAGAAAACCGGTAACATCAAAGACTTATACTTATGTTTTGTCCACACACATGTGAGTGTGAAAGATTAGATATTATTATTTTTTAATATTATTTCAATGTTTTCAATATCAACGAGCAGCACCCTTTACACGTTTCTCAGTATCATTCTAAAGGAGCAAGATATAAACATTATTAGATTGATTAAGAAAAAGGCATCTCCTTATCGTGCAACTGAAAGTTGCTGATGGCTTGCGCCATCTATCAGAATAAATATAAACTATTCTCGTTGATTTTTAATTATTCCAGAATTGGCCAAATATCCATTCTTGATTAATCAAGAAAATCTAACCACGGACGCGTTTCGGGGTGTTGGCCCTCATCCTTGACAAGGATTGGGGAGGTTGTAAATAAAGAAAAAGAAAGGTTGAGAGAGAGAGAGAGACGTGTTGGCATTTAATCTTATAACATAAAGTTGCGGGAGGATGAAATTCATGTACTAAAAGAGGCACCGCTCCCTTTATATATACATCAGAACATAGTGCACAGTGCATCGTTCTGATGTATAAGTTAATGGATAGATACCTCTTTTGGTACATTTAGTCTTATATAGCTGATATTTTAGTTTTTATCTAATTGAATATTTATATTTATTTATAACTAGACGGGTGACCCGGGCTTCGCCCCGGGATTGACCCGTGTGCATATCTATCCGAGTGATATATATTTAGATAAGAATTTTTTTAATAAGTGTTTGTTATTAGCATTATCTATTTGTTTGCATCAGCATAATTTAATCTAATCTTTGATAGAGGGCGCTGTTCGTGAGCTAAGTAGAATAATTTGAATATAGAGTTTTAATAATTGATTTATATTTTTTAAATAGCCTATCGTCTTCCCCGTATTTTTTTTACCTATGTATGGAAATTTTGGTTTGAATTAGTGAACTACTGCGAATTTGTATACCGGACATACAAACAAACAAACATACAAACATTGATTTTTATATATATAGATATGCCATTGCCAAGAAGATCCCCTCCTGGTCTGGAGGAGGACCCTATCAAGATGGTGGAGTCTCCCTCACTCATAATTCATTGTAAATATTCCCATTATTCTTCATTTATTTTGTAAAACCTAATTGACAAGATGTCAATAAAAGTGTTTAAATGTCAATGTCATTGCCATATATTAATGTCACACATATATAGATTTGAGTTAATATTTAGAAATATGTCAATTCATCCCCTCATATAGCAATCAAAGAGAGATAATATTATTATATAGACTCTCCTCTAAATAAGAAATGATTACCTCATGTTGTAAGCAGAAGTTTCTCAGATGTAAAATAGAAAAAGGGAAAGAAAACAAATTGCCCCGCGAACGGCCATTTAGCACGGTGAGAGAAAATAAATAATATTCCTTGGACAACTGCTTGTACAGGTCAGGGGGAAGATAGCCTCACTGATTCTTTTGTGAATACTTGTACATATACCACGGGGGGCTCACATTTCTGATTTCACATAACCTAAGGTTATTTTCATTGCAAACTATGAATAGAAATCAAACCTTTAAATTCCCCATTTCATCTTACAATGTTGAACAATAGATTTTCAACTTGAATATGCCTGGAATACTTCGATATAAATGTTACACGCAAATAGATAAAAAGTACAGAAATGATTGAAAATTGATAAAACCTAACAGGTGATGATTCGGAACTGTCCTTTACTGTTTAGAGAAGACAATGCGATATATATACACTCGTCACGCTAATTTTACATTCGATTTATTTAAAAGGTATCTTTGACATGGATTCTAAGTACACTCATTGTCAAAACTTGAGGAATTTGTATCTTTGAACATGTATATCGGGATTCAGACAATAACTTTGAAAGAAATTTGATACACAGTGGCCTTTGTTGAAGACCCACGAGATAACCAAGTGTGAACAAAATTGCCTCTCTCTCCTTAAAAAAAAAAAATAGACGACCGGCGACACCAAAGACTTCTTCCACTTTCTTAAGTTTTATCCATGAGTGTGCATCTACCAGGTATCCATTACCATTTTCAAATCAAATAAGTTCAGGTGAAATATACACACGCCGCATTGATTACACATTCGATATATTTGAAGGTAACTTTCAAATGGATGTCTCCAATTAAACATACCAGGTCGTCACCTTGCCCTTTCTAATTCTCATAAGTTCAGGTGAAAAATGCACACACCACATTAATTACACACATTCAATATTAAAAATAAAGAAGGCATCTCCTGGTCACGAGCACATGTGCTTTTTTTCAATATATTTAAATGATTAATTTCACATGGATCATAAGTACGTAAGATTCATAAGTACACATACCAGGTCATCACCTTGCCCTTTCTAATTACCATAAGTTCAAGTGAAAAATGCACACACCGCTCTAATTAAACATTCAATATATTTAAATGAGGAACTTCACAAGGATCATAAGTACATAAGATTCATAAGTACACATACCAGTTCATCACCTTGCCCTTTCTAATTCAGATAAGTTCAGGTGAAACATGCACACACCACATTAATTACACATTCGATATATTTAAAAGATAACTTCCAGATGAATTTCTCTCTAATGACACTTACAAGGTAAAGAAAAGCGCATCTATATAGAATTGCCCCCTTTTCAGTTCAAATAAGTTCATTTATAACATTAAAATTTCACATTAATTATAAATATATATATATTTGAAAGATAAATCGCACAATGGAAGATTTCTCAGTACAAAATGTGTTGCTCAGAAATCATCACATATATTGGATGACTCAATCTTACACGGAATGGAATTGAGGAAAGATCTGACCGCTTCACACAACCCCAATTTTGCGTTAACTACAGTGAGAGGCGGAATTATTCATCAGGTAAATACATAATGTTACACGGGTAAATCACGGAGAAAACCAGGGTGTTATTAAAATGTAATCTTTTCACATAGAAATTGAGGAGTTAATTATTAGTGTGGCCTTACCGAAGGCCGCGATGGGACCCAGGGTAGTTACATGCACCGGCCTCATTTGGCATTTAAACCATTAGTGAAACAACGCACATCGTACCAAAGCGATTGGACTGTAGTTCGAAACCTAAATTGAATTCGAGAATTGATTATTTCTTGCCTAACCAAGCATGCAAATGATTCTAAATTGTCAGAAATTCCTATTTTGTAAGTCTAGCAATGACCCTATGTCTTTAAGTAAATGGTGTGCTTATCGTTGATCTTTATTTTTCAAATTTAGGTTCATTTTATAGCATGCGCTTAAAGGTGGAATTTTCAATACGAATCTTACCTTGCCAATGCAATTTATGACCTACTCTTTATACAATTTTGCTTTTATTTTTTGTAGACGTGATCCATAGCTTCTTGTCTCTGAGGCTCTTGTGTCATATGTCAAACTTATCGAAGGCGAAACGTGTTATTTTTTAAGTAGAAAATGGGCGCTTGTTTAAATTATCGTTTTTATGCAAATGTCACATTTTGGATAATATAATATTGAGAATTCTATATACAGTTACGAGCGTCATTCTTCATCAGTCATCTCTGTCACCGTTTGCTTTTTTTTTTGGAATGGCGCCCTCCTATTGGTCGGCTACGATCACGCCACCTTTGCCCCCCCCCCCCCCCCACTCGCCTTTTCGTTTTTGTAACCATTGTGTTGGAGCGGGTCGCTCCTTAAATAAATGCATATATTAGTTAATAACCAAATGGAATCCTCTCTTTCTTTTTCCCAGTAAGAGACGCCTACGGAAGCCAACAGTACATAGACAGATAAAGCACATAGGCTATAGTTATTAACTAACATATGCATTTATATAAGGCGCCAATTTATAATTGTAACAAATAGTATTTGAATCAAAACATTCAATCGGGTAAAACACGGGCGTTGCCCGGGTCATTCGGCTAGTAATATATAAGGAAAACAATATATTATTTACTGCCAATTTATACTATGTAGACACACAAATACTTGAATAGTATAAATTTGGTATTTCATTTTGAAACGTGAAAATTCTTTGCAATTTTGTTCTATAAATAGGATTAGCACATTTTAAGATGAAAATAAATTATTAACTTAAGGATATTTTTAAAATAGGGTTTTACGCGGGGGAATATAGAAATAATTAGTCCCATTTAACCGTATCGGTTAATTCTGTAAGCCTTCTTTTCAAGTAGCAATAAAATCGAAATGAAATAACAAAAGCGTTTCCTTGACGAGCACCAACCTGGGTCAACCACCAACCAGGATGCCTCCCAAGTAATTTATAAAAACCAGAAAGCAAGCGTCCTGAAGCATCATTTATAACATTCAGGAAACTGCGTACGTCTCAATCTCGGATGGTTAATTGCTCCTCGGAGAAGACAGCGTCGTTTGGCAGGATTTGCATGGAGCATTGTTTGGAGCATAATGAGAGTGCGTCCTCCGCACGCCAGGTCGAGGAATTCACTTTGGAATGGACACGCAGCCTGAATAATGAAAAGGATTCAAACGCGCATAATTCAAATCTATAGGACAACTAAATTCTTTTATTTTTAAATGAATGCTCTTAGCGATTTAAACGTACATTGTTTGTTCCATCAAATATATAGTATTTTACCGTAATGACAATGCTAATGTAGGGAGAATAAGTTTTATTAAAATTGTACCATATATTATACATGCTAGAGTTTTAAAACTAACTCGCTTGCTAAAATCAAGGGCAATCTTTCTTTTGACAAAAAAATAACTGTTTAACCACGCGCTAAGACCTACCGTGTTTATGGTCTTGGATCTTGTTGTTAAAATGATTCACGACTCTAATGCTAAAATGTGATGCAAGTTACAAATAAGTTTTTTTCTAAAAATAGAAATTAACAGACTTTCTTTCTAACCCTGACAAATTCCGAGACAGGAAATTGTACATATTTTTAAAAGTAAGACTTAACGTTTCACGCATGCGTGCGTGTGTGTTAAAAAAAAAAGGACAACAATTTTGGCCATCCCGTTCATTGTAACACATATACAAAAAGCGACACGGGACAAAATATTGTATAAATTATGTGAAAAAATGAGAAAAAAAGTCAGGTGTTGATATTAAAAGCAGAAATGGCTCACATGAGTAATTTAGATGCCAGAGCGCCATTGTATAAATTATGTGTAAGTATATTGCGTAAAGGAAATTTGAATTTTATAAAACGATATAAATTTTGTTAATTTTTTAATATTTGTTATAAGAACCCCCTTATTTATAGAAAAAAATATATATAATGAGCCATGAGAGGTATTAATATTATCATTAATATTTGAAATTACCTAAATTTTATAATACAAAATGACCGACTTTCTGACAACTTCATTGTTTGTCAATGAAATTTGGCAGAAAAATATTGTTCGAAACTAAAGATTTTGTCGGATACTGAAAATTCCATACTGTCAAGGACACCAAATCTAGATTGGTTTTAAGAAATTCGGTCTCCAGGCAACGGCCAAAACACGAAGAATATTATTGGTAATAAACTTAGCCTATAACGTCTGCCTGAAATATGCCTGCGCTGCGCATTGATTGGCAAACTTATAGAATGTCGTTTAAGGTCAAGCGGGAAGTTAGTGTCATATTACGGAAGTTCAACTATGTTCAATGTTATAGGCTGACCTTTAAATAGGGATGTTCATTCTGGAGAGATTTATTGAAGTAAAATTCTATACGAATAAGTATGCTTGCCGTTATACATATTTGAGTTCTACTAAAAACACGTTAAAGCACGATTCGACGTCGTATATATATAACAATAATTTTATATTTACAATTAAAATATGTATAGATACAATCTATATATTCCCCACTTTCACAGGCCTATCTCTCTTGTAATCTCGGGGAGAATCCTCTATAAGACCAGTGTGTCTCAATAAAGGCTTTTGTGTGTGTGTGTGTGATACATTCTATATCTATGTTTAGCAACGAGCGTGAATTTAGGATTCAAGAGAACTAACTGTTCTATCTTATCTTAACGAGCAAAGAGCGGGACTCAGGGATTCAAGAGTAAGAGCCTCTTAATTTTTACAGCATTAACAACGAGCGCTACTCTAGGATTCGATAGGTCTAACCCCTTAATTTTCTCTCAACATTTAGCAACGAGCGGGACTCTAGAATTCAAGAGGGCCAACCCCTTAATTTTCTCTCAGCATTTAGCAACGAGCGGGACTCTAGGGTTCAAGAGGTCTAACTCCTTAATTTTCTCTCAGCATTTAGCAACGAGCAGGAGTCTAGGATTCAAGAGGGCCAACCCCTTCATTTTCTCTCAACATTTAGCAAAGAGCGGGACTCAGGGATTCAAGAGGGCAATCCATTCTCGTTTCTCACTTGACAATGAAATTAATGTGAGAAATCAGCCAGGATATGCTACAAGATGTTCCGCAACTAAGCTCCGGAAAATTCCTTAGCAGATGACATTAGCTAAGCCCAAGGTCGTAGTGAGCTTATCCCCCCTCCCATATATTACCTCCCAGTAGGAAAGCCTGCATGCAGAGCTCACGCTGTTGTGGTTTTATTTAGTGTTACCTTTGTCTCTCTCTTCGCTCTTTCTGACTTTATAAATCTTGCGGGTATAGCGCAACGGCTGGCTCTCAGATGACAGGATTCACACATTATATTGCACTAGTCTCCCAAAATATAGAGAAACAACCCTTTTTATTATATATAAGGCAATAACGCGCCATACTTATATAAGAAATGAAATCATTAAAGAACGAATGTTTCTTTGACACATAAAACAAACTTCTACTGTCCTTATTGCGATGTAAAAAAAATATTGGGAGGGCTTGGTTCATCAGTGGTGAACCCTCCCAGCGGTTTCGCCAATTTAGTCTATCAGACCGCTTCTTAGAGCTATTATACTGTATTGAACGATTCTGCTTATATATACAAGAAGTGGAATCATAGAAATGGCATTCAAGCAAACTATATACACATAAGCTTTAGGACACCAGAATTATATATAAGCTCTTTTTATTAAACAAAAATTATAAGGTAAAAATACGCCACTCTACATATAAGAAATAAAATTATTAAACAAGAAAGTTCGCTTAATTTGAAAAAGAAAAAATTGTGATTAATATTTTTTCTTATATATTGATGGCGCGTTATATTTATTTATATTTAATTTATGTCAAATGGTCTTGTCTGAATTGTTTGCGGAAGATCATTGCTCGATGAAAATATTGTCGCTAATGTCAATAAAATCATAGTCAATTTTTAGTGACAATATGGACGAATATTCTCCGTTTTAATATATTCATTAGTGATAATCACTCACAGCTCATCTAATGACCATCCGGTAGCTTTCTTGACCTCTTATAGCCATCTCATTGCAGGTATTCTTATCTTCCTTATTCCTTCCAATTTTTCCAACAAACATCAACATCTTTTATAAACTATTTACCTCCATTATATATCCGAAGTAGGTCAATCTTTGTTTACATATTTGGGATTCTATAGGGGGATCTCTAAAGGATTCATTTCATTTGAGTTTGAGACATTTTCCTCTTGTATTTGTCCATGCAAATCTGTTATTTTACTGTGTGTGAAAAATAGTTTATTTCCATAGTTTTTTAAATACCATAACCAAAATACCAAAACCGAAAATGATGATAAATAATAAGGATGATAATTTTATATATATATACACACATATATATAGCTGCATATTCTAGAAAAAAACTTAGTTTGCTCTGGATCGTTCGTTCCACGTAATCTGTTCGTAGGAAAGGCGAATTTATATATATAGTATATACTCACCGTGTATCAAATATCTTACAGAGTTATTGTATGAATCCTGATATACATGTTGAAAGGTACAACTTCCTTAAGTTTTGTCCATTAGCGTACATGATTTTTTTTCCTTTTAATTTCCTTTAATCTTTATCCTTGGTCTCTGTTACCTATCCATTTCATTATCTGTGATGGGTCTGAGTGTTCATACAAAATTGAGCTGGAAATACGGTTACATTATATAATAAATAGAGTTTATCAATAATTAGGTGTGCGCATATGTGTGAGTTATTACAAAGAGTCTCAGTTTTAGTTCTTGTTCACTTTAAGATGCAAGTATAATCGATATTGATTTTTTGAAAAGTACACTCATTTACAAACTTAAGGAAGTTGTACCTTTTAGAATTTATAAAGGTATTTAGACAATAACTCCGATATTTGATACACAGTGACCTTTATTGAAGACACGCGAGATAACCAAGTATGAACAAAATTGCTTCTATCTCCTTAAAAAAAAAAAAAAAAAGACCACCGGCGATATCAAAGACATTCTACTTCCTTATGTTTTGTCCATGAGTGTATTATAAAAAAAGAAGGGTAACGTCTCCCTTCAAAATAAATGCAAAAACGATGCGTATTTATTGAATATCTTTCTGGAAACAAGCAGAAATCTGTCGGTGACAAAACCACAACAACAGTTTTACGAAATTCATCTAGGCATCATTATCTTCCAGGCAAAATGTAAATTTATATAAAGACCTATTAATGAATGTTCCATTTTTTTTTTACACTCATGGACGAAAATTGAAGAAGTAGAAAGCTTTTGATATCGCCAATCGTCTGTTATTATTATTATTATATTTTTTTGAAAAAGAAGAAGACATAGAAAATTTTATGTAAAATGATTTAATGTAAAAAAAAACATTCATGCCTTAATGTTTTTATTTCCGATATATAGAATGCGGGTTATTGCTTTGTATTAAGAGGCAAATTTGTTCACATTTGGTTATCTCGTTGTATCAAATATCTTTCAAAGTTATTGTCTTAATCCCGATATATATGCTAAAAGGTACAACTTCCTTATTTTTTGTCCGTGAGTGTATATATATATTGGAAAATCAATTAAATATAAAATGCTGATATCCAAATGAAAACATATTGAAGAATTTTTCAATATTTGGTAAAAATAATTATCAACAACAAGCTAATATAGTTTAAATATGTTTAATAAATGTCAACACGTACAATATATCGACAAAAAAAGTTCCTGTTTATAAAAGATTTGAATAAAATTTCTCTCTGAACTATACATATAGATTTAGTAGCGCGGGGCGCGCAAAGACTACACCATAAGTGCGTTGTTGAATTTATAGCTAGAATTTTATATATTTATTTTGTCGCCGAATTTCTATATTTTTTTACAAATTTAAATCTTAAAAATCAAATACTTTTAAGACCATTAATCAAAGGCGCGACTCCCGCCTTTTAAGTCCCAAAATTGATTTCTTTCCAACTCCAAACCTTTCTCTGAATAAAGCCGATTATCCATCATTCCACATTTTAAATTCCAAACTTTCCCAAATAAAACTATAAAGTTATTATTTATATATACATTATCAGCAATTAATCTTTATTTAAGAACGTATTTTCCAACGGTAGAGAACCTTTACCTCTTTTTTTTTTTTATTATTAACCTAAATCTTGTTTTTTTTTTTCGTTTTTTTATCAAGATCATTTTTCTTTTTCCGAATAACTTACTTAAATATGGATTTATACTCATATTGTCTTTCAGCCTATTAATGTCAAGGGTGAAATCTTGAAAAATTGAATTAAAATATTCAAAATAAATTTGAACGATTTTGGAATACTGAATAGATCAAGAAAACAATAAAACTTTACGTGATTTTTTTACTGCGACCTAATTTTAATTTCAAGTCAATTATGTAACTATCCTCTCTTCATATATTCCTCAAATTGAAAGAAATTAATAAAAGATGTAGTTCAATTAATTTTAATTAATTATGAATAAAAATGTTCTCTTGAAAACTTGACTCAATTATATTTCAGCTTTTCACAATAACACAATGCTAAACAATAGAGGAAGCAGTAAAATGCCATCAACTGTCATCAATATTCTAAAAAAACTTGTGTAGAACCAATAAAGAGGTCTTGAAAACTTGGCTCAATTATATTTCAGTTTTTCACAATAACACAATGCTAAACAATAGAGGAAGCAGTAAAATGCCATCAACTGTCATCAATATTCTAAAAAAACTTGTGTAGAACCAATAAAGAGGTCTTGAAAACTTGGCTCAATTATATTTCAGTTTTTCACAATAACTCAACGATAAACAGTAGAGGAAGCAGCAAAATGCCATCAACTGTCATCAATATTCTAAACTTGTGTGGAACCAATAAAGAGATCTTGAAAACTTGACAAAATTATATTTCAGTTTTTTTTTTCACAATAACTCAACGATAAACAATAGAAGAAGCAGTAAAATACCATCAACTGTCATCAATATTCTAATCTTGTGTAGAACCAATAAAGAGGTCTTGAAAACTTGCCTCAATTATATTTCAGTTTATTTTACAATAACTCAACGATAAACAGTAGAGGAAGCAGCAAAATGCCATCAACTGTCATCAATATTCTAAACTTATGTGGAACCAATAAAGAGGTCTTGAAAACTTGACTCAATTATATATCAGTTTTTCACAATAACACAATGCTAACAATAGAGGAAGCAGTAAAATGCCATCTACTGTCATCAATATTCTAAACTTGTGTAGTAACAATAAAGATGTCTTGAAAACTTGGCTCAATTATATTTCAGTTTTTCACAATAACGCAACGATAAGCAATAGAGGAAGAAGTAAAATGCCATCAACTGATATCAATATTCTAAACTTGTGTGGAACCAATAAAGAGATCTTTAAAACTTGACTAAATTATATTTCAGTTTTCACAATAACACAATGCTAAACAATAGAGGAAGAAGTAAAATGCCATCAACTGCTATCAATATTCTAAACTTGTGTGGAATCAATAAAGAGGTCTTGAAAACTTGACTCAATTATATTTCAGTTTTCACAATAACTCAACGACAAACAATAGAGGAAGCAGTAAAATGCCATCAACTGTCATCAATATTATAAACTTGTATGGACCAATAAAGAGATCAGGAAAACTTGACTCAATTATATTTCAGTTTTTCTCTCCTCACAATAACGCAATGAGAGGGCATAATAACGAGATGATAGGGCATGGATTATCTAATAATTTATTTCATTATGCAGTAACATCTGCATATATATAATATTTGATAATATATACTATAGAAAACATATATTTCCATAATGAATTAGTATAAATTTTAAAAGAGTTAACCTGTATATACCATTGTATCAAGCTATGGCCCTCATCAGTACAGGGGCGGCTTAGATTTCAATAAGATCCACCAGAAGAGTTATGAAATCTGTCGAAAATTCTATTATTTAGAGTCCGAGATATCCACAGTTTTTTTTTAAATACTTATCAATAAACCTGCCAAGGCAACTAATATATGAGTAGAAGTAAATCACAGGTAATCTTAACTGATAGAGTTTATAGTAAACAAGTTAGAGGCCTTTCTAGTATTCAAATTGTAAATGGTTTTATTATTAATACTATAAATGTCTTATATATTTTGAAGATTAATGTATTGATTATATATGTACCCTGAAAGACAAACAAATTCTTATATGCCTCTAAGGAAAAAAACTGTCATGAACAATGGCGATATAGCACTTTTCCAATAGCATGTGTTCACACATGTGTAACCAACCGCACACCAATGTGTTGCAATACGAATGACACCAAGGTAATCGCCTAAACGTGATGCATCCACGTAATTATTGACAAATGTGCGCGAGGAAAAACTCTCCTTTAACGACTGAGCCAAAACAACTCCTCCTCAATTAGCAGAGAATGAATCTTCTTGTAGCTCTCTGAACATGCAGCGGGATGAAGTTTTTGTGGATGTCGCATTTGCCAAGTTGACATTGAAGTAAGCCGAGATTGGCAGACTTCCACTCTTTGTGGACACAGGCTATTTGCGGAGGCCAGGCCAGTTTATCATGCATGCTAACGACTCGCCTTCCTCTATAAATGAAGATGGACGCTTCTTAAACGATTGATGCTCTCGTGTTTTACATTGAGCCGGATTTTTTTGTCTCGGCCTCCATTAGCTCTCATATGTTCCCCAAGCTCTTTCTTAGCCATGAAACACTTTGATGATTTTTTTTCTGAGTGCAGGCCGTTTATGTTTCTTTAAACATAATGAAAAAAAATCTCCTTAATTATTTATACACTCGTAAATTTATAAAAACAATGTTTTAAAAGGCTATATTTATGAGTATTTTACACACCTCGAAAGAAAAATTACAGATTCGAGAATGGTATTAAAAAGGTCATGCCTGAGACCGTTCAACCTAACTTTACTGATGGATTGAACCATTTATAAAGATGAACATCATCAAATCGCTTTTTTCTTTTACTCCATAAAATTATCTCAAAGATTTGTTAAAGTTTAAGAAATGTCGAATCCTTACACGCTTCAGGCTGTTAGCCTTCGTGAGTCTGGTAATACCCGCACCTTGTTTCATCAGGAAACCTCAACTACAAGCGTTTTTGGTCGGTAAGATACTGCCTGACCCCCAGAAAGAGTTTGGGCAATGATATGGAATTAAAAATTCAAAGATTAATTGATACAATAGTATATTACACTCCCGTCAGCAAACAGCAAACATAAGGTATTTAAAAGTGATGCTACGTTTTCAATCAAGCTTGAGAATTTTCAAAACACCCAAGTCACGAGTCAAAACATATATAATCACAACAATCAATAAAAATATAATATTAGACAGAATTCTTATCTTACACTAAATAAATTGGAATTATGATATTCTATATATCCCCTTTCATTCCTCGATTATCAAAACTAGCGGAGAGGTGCATCATGTTTCTTTACTGCTGATCTTTATTCACCTTAATTTGAAGTTTTAATTCCTCACTACGTAATACGTAATAAAACAGCAAGTTAATATAAAATAATATTTTCATGAGAGGCCACCTAAATCATGTATACTCTTGGCCTCTCCTGGAGGTAGTCTTTTATTGGAGGTTGGGTTAAGATAGGTTCCGTTAATTCTGTATTTGACAAAGGTGATTTCTCCTTAGATGAATCTCTCATGAGAGGGTATTTAAATCTAATTGATGCCATATGACCGATATACACAATCACATTTTTACATTGTTCAATGTATCTGCTCTTCTATATTTCGAGAATAGAGCTAAGATATTTGTATATAGACTTCCCATACAACATTGGCACATAAGCATTCACAACTAGTCAAAGACATGTGAAATAACACCTATCAAATATATATTTGATTAAAGGTCTAAGATCTATACTTAAACAATTCCCAAAATGTATTTTTCTTTAGAATTTATTTTTCGATTGAATTTATCGAAGCACAAAACAACAATCCGTTCAAACAAAGTGAAATAAATCCTTTCAGCGAGCTCACCAATTTTATCTTTCCCGTTCCGTCGTATTTGGACAACAATTTACATCGGAGAAGGAAGGCCAAACCGAAATGAACGACCGCAAAGTTAAACGTGCATTCTTCTTCGTCCTCGGCGCGCAATCAATTAAGCTGGGTCTATCTTGAGTTTAGGAACCATGACGCCGATAGAGGCCTTATTGAAAATCAATCGCAACGCTGCGGTTTTTTGGGAGGCTAGCTTTAATTGGCGGTCCGGTTAATTTGGAAGACAATGGGGACGCCTTCCTAATGGCCCATCTAATTAACCTAGGAATTTCCACGCAAAATATGGAAGGTATGCCTCCTGTTAAATATTTGAATTTTTGTGTGCGAACAATTTGTCTTTTTTTTTTTCATCCCTCCCCAAGCCTCTCTCTCCCCCGTTTTCTTCTTTCAATTTACTTCTTCCCTCTCTGTGTCTATATTTATCTAACCCTCCGAACTGCCTCATCATCGTCTGCCCCGACCTGAGAGGCGGGATTTAGCGTTTCCTTCTCGGGTGGCGGCAACTATAGGCTTTACCATCATATCATGTGCTACTTTTAGAAATTATGTAAAACAAAAAGGCGCTAAGTTATTGAAATAAATAAGTGCTAAAACAATCCCAAGCTAAAGCCTAATGTCTTGTAAGATAGCTTTGGCAATGTAAAATCGACCTCACCAACTTTGGAAGTGTCGCCGTGTATATAATTTTTGTATATAGCATTTCCACCTCTATTTATCATCATACTGTAATATAATCATATTTTACACTCACACACATGGAAAAACCTTAAGGAAGCACAGGAAAAAGGAGTACAGGAGAATACCTATAACCTATATGTTTTAAATATCATATCAAAATAATTAGATCTCTATATGTACATATTTCTCATATAACTTTGTTCATTCGAAATTCTTTGTCCCTCTTTTTCCACTCCTTTATTGTATCTCTCATAGGGGATATTATATACTTAAACTATACTTATATAAGATTAAATATCTTAATGAAGGTATTGATTGATATTAGTTTTTCATTAAAACTTGGGTCAAATATTTGGATGAAAAATTAGAAAGCTTTTTTCTCAGACATTCTATTAGATAGACCTCGCCAAGACAACAATAGCGCCTTTCTGGAGTTAGAACAGCGCTTGGATGAATGTGTTGATTATTTATCAATTATCAACAACATGAGCATTGAACAAAATACATCTATTTATAAACTTTATAGATAAGTAGTTCTATAGCTCTATGTGTGTTGTTACAGAAGTTGAATGGTTTTCTAACTTTCTACATTTGTCAAGAAAAAAACGGATACAATGATTAAATCTTCAATGATTAAAAAAACTGAAAGGCAGTTTATTGATTTATAAGGTTTGTTAAGAGCGATAAAATCGGGGCAGAAAACTCAATTTGTGGGAAGAGAGAATTGAAGTGGAGTGGAAGAGATGATAAGACCGGAGGAATATTAACGTGGCAGGCGGTGATTAGATTATCTCGGCTGGAGGTCAAGAGAAAGGACAGACGCCAGCCACTGAAGACAGCTCAAGACGTTTGAAAACATCCAGTGTCAGACGATGTCGCAAACAAGCCGTATCTTAATAAACACAATTGCGAAAAGCTTTGGTTATCAATAAGAAATATACTATTAGCTTCCATAGATGAAATGATACATTTTCAGGCCTTTATTCAGAGTAAAATTAAAAACAACTTTTCTTTTTTTATTGAAAGCTTGGTAACTTTCGATTTTGTGATTCTTCATCGGACATTTTAAGCATTATTCGTTGTAATAAACATTTTCTTTGAATTTGATAGTTTATTTTTACTTTATATTTATGCTCTATTTTTAAAAGTTTTTATTTATAACTTTCTACCATGTCTATTCGCCTGTATTTCTATGCACAAATTTTATAATCAATTTTTAATATACTTATATAGTACACCTAGACGTCTGAAATTTAAAATGCTTGTTCAAACCTGATGACAGTGTAAATTGACAAAATATCGGACTTCTCGAAGGTCTAATGAAATTTAAATTTTCGAGAAATTTCACAAGTTCAAAATACAAGGAAGAATGTTGTTGCTGATTTTGAACTTTCTCTCTAACGACATTTATCTGTCTTTACATACCACTACTTAGGGATAAGCGAGAAGTGTTTAAGGAAAATAATTGCTTCAATCTCACTCAATCTGAACTTACACCGTTGCAAAGTCCACGATTCTGTTTTTTATATTTGCCGCGCAGTTTCAGTAATAATTTATCCATAATTTTTATTTCATATGTGCATACAAGTACAAAGTACAAATACAAGTGCATATATGTGTATATGAACCTAATATGCCTAAAATGAAAACTACGCATGCACATTTACTGGCGTTGCTAAATTAAATTATAGTTTAGGCTTTGTTCTTTACAGTAAAATTGATTTTACATTTTTCAAAAGTTGTTTTATATTTTATTTTTTAAAAGTTCGGGAACTTTTTGATCCTACCGTATATATAAACATAGAGAGGGACCCACACATCTCTCCCTTCAATTAGGCATAAGACCGATGCATTATGTTCATCACCTTAGTGAATATCTTTACTAGCGGTGACAAAAAATGTGTCACAACACCAGTTTTGGAAAATTCAGACATATTCATTTATCTAGAGAGCCGCCCATGTACTGATGAGGGCCATAGCCCGAAACCATGGTATACTTGGAATAACGGACATTTCGGCCAGAAGATTTTTTAAAATGAAAATTAAAACCTTTTCTAGCGCCGAAGTGTCTCCGAAGTTATTCAAGAAATACTATTTTCATATACCTAAATGTTCCCACAAATCTCTGGAATTACTCATGCAGTTCCCACATGCATAGAATGCGCGGATTGACAGAGTTCGCGCTGCTCCAGACAACGATATTTGAGTTGCTAATTTTCTATTTGTCAAAATATAATTTTGTAGCATTTATCATTGATGTGCAGAAATGATTGATTAAATTAACGTGCTTATGTAAAAATAGCCTCACATAACGTTCAACGTTCAAAACATTAGCTATTAATATATAAACGTTTCATTTTTTCGAAATAAGACTTTTTATTTAAACAATATATTCGATTAACTTCTCATAGATATAAAATATTTTAAATTTTTGGCAAAAAATTGTGAGATCTCTTAAGTTGATAAAAGGTATATATATGCGGGTAACTTATATAAGTATAATAATACGAATTTAAGATTTATAACATAAATATATATATGAGAAAACAATAGAAAAAAAATAAAAGATAAGTGGGTCAGGTGTTGATATTAAAAATAAAAAAAAAGAAGGCATCTCCTGACCACGAGCACATGTGCTTTTTAGATGGCAGAGCGCCATCTAGTGGAGCAAGAATAAACTAAACGTTTATCTAGCTTGCTCCGTGATATTTAGCCAAATATCACGGAGCAAGCTAAATAAACGTTTAGTTTATTCTTGCTCCATTAGATGGCGCTCTGCCATCTAAAAAGCACATGTGCTCGTGGTCAGGAGATGCCTTCTTTATTTTTAAATATATATATATATTTAAAAACCTCGTGATGAGTCTCATCTAAATAATGTTTATTGTAGCAAAATAGGCAATTTTATATTCCAATTTCATATCTACAAGTATAAAACTTGTATAAGGATTTTCGAAAAATTGCATTAATACGATCGTATAATGAGCGGGTAACGGTTATTCCGTAAAGCTCTATTGTATAAACCTAATTTTTCAACTTGTTTTCACGCTTATTGAGATCTTGTGAAGATGAGAAATTAATCAAGTGGTATTTAGAGCAAGGTGGGCAATTACCATTTAACATAAATTAAGATCCACGAGCTTTATTAATGATCGGCTGAACTAGCATTCACATAATCCCTTGTGTGTGTTCAACAATAAAAAAACTAATTAATATCTTTACAATTACATTCTCATTCATCATTCATTTTTATAAGTATCGCGCTACATTAAATGGCGTTTCTTATTGAAAATAGATGACATTCCTCTTATAATTTTATTAAGGAAGATATTAAAATTGTAAATATCTTATGTTAATTGTACGTCTCTCTCCCCAGATGTGTTAAGATCGTCACACGGAATATAAGTTTGGATATCAATAATGAATTTGAAACTATTTTATATCTTCACTCATTTTCGATTTCATAAAAATTGAATAATAATTCATAGAATTTTGTATAAAATAACATGGTATTGTTAGTTTTAAATTATCATAATCAACTTAGTAACCTATATCGCTGAAAATTACAGGGTGTACCAGGTAAATTGGGAATTTCAACAATGGTATTTTAACTGAAATTTTTTGCAAGTAAAAATTAAAATATCCGAATGAAATTTGACACAGTAGTAGATAAAAGGATATAGTTTTTATTTATTCAATGTAGTTTCCATTATTAGCTACAACAGTCTCGAGGCGAGTGCGGAATGAAGCACAGGCCTTGGCGACGATGACCTTGTCCATTTGGGTCATCACCGTGTGAACTGCTTTCTTGACAGACTGGATGGTGGTATGAGGAGCTTTGTTGACATCTCTCTCAACAACGCCCCATACATAGTAGTCGAGGGGATTGCAATCTGGAGAATTAGGGGGCCAAATATCAGGACCCCAGTGACTAGGGACGTTAAGTGTCAGCCACGATTGTGTCTTTTTTGCCTTATGGGCTGGAGCTGAGTCCTGTTGGAAGACATACTTCCTTCCTGCGGCCACCATGTCCATCCAAGGCTTCACAACGGTCTCCAGAACATTGATGTAGGTGTCAGCGTTCATCCTAAGGCCCTTCTCAAAGAAATGGGGAGGCATGACATCACCTTCACTGCTGATAACGCCAAGGACCATTACGGAGGCAGGAAATTTCGTGTGCATCACGACAGGTATCTCTGAGGGGTCTTTACAGATCCAGCGATCATTCCTGGGATTTACCTTTTGGTCCACGTCAAAGTTATTTTCGTCAGAGAAGAACCTTAGCATGCCAAAAGAGTCGTGCTTCAGGTTGTTGAGGAGGGCAGCAGCCTTTCCTTTTCTGTTATTCTTCATATTCTCAGTCAGCAACTGACCTTTCCGAAGGGCATAAGACTTGAGACCAAGGTCCTCATGGATAGTTCTGACAATTGTCATAGAGCCAACGTCCATTTCCTTGGCTATGGCCCTCATGCTCTTCCCAGGGTTTCCATCAATCTTCTCCTTGACATTTTTGACAAATTCTTCGCCTCTTACCCTGTCCGATCGACGCGAGTGCTTTTTCCTTGTAGCTATCCCCTCTTTGTTACTGTCGGCCTCGTCAAACTGCTTCTTGACACGATAAATAGTGGTTTTGGGCAACTTAAGAAAATCCACTATCTCTTTGGGGCTCCTTCCGGCGCGCAGAGCAACGATGATGGCAGCTCGATTTTCAAATTCTCGGTTACTCTTCATCACTACACTGCGCACACATGTACTGTTGCATTTTACATGAATATGGCTACGTAATGAAAAAAAAAAAACAAGTTTTTAATCTCAAGTAGTTTTTGTTTTATGGACTGTCAAATTTAGTCCCAATTTACCTGGTACACCCTGTAGATTAGTAATTAAAGACAATAAACGCGCCATCTATATATATAAAAATGAAACAATTAAATCACGAATGTTTATTTTACATATAAAACTAAGACTTCTACTATCCTTACAGCGATGGAAAAATATTGGGAGGACTTGGTTCATCAGTGGTAAACCCTCCCAGCGGTTTTGTCACTTTAATGTATCAGACCGTTTCTCAGATCATAATATTTTTTTTATCGCAGTAAGGACAATAGAAGTTTGTTTTATGTATAAAAGAAACGTTCGTGCTTTAATGTTTTTATTAATTATATTTATCAATAAACTAGCGGATGTGCCCGGCTTCGCCCGGGTTTTACCCGAGTGAATGTTTGTCTAACGAACATTTGTTAAAACAATTCTCTATAAACTTATAAAACGTACTCGGCTTCGCCCGGGGTTTTACCCGAGTAAAGGTTTGTCTAGCGAACATTTGTTAAAACAATTCTCTAAAAACTTATTTAAAAAAAAAAAGATATATTTTGATAATTTGAAACTCGTAAATTTGAATCTCTCCATAAAGTGAACATTTTTTCCCGGTCCCTGTGTGCCGTGTCATCCTGAATTTTGTCTTTCCTAATTTTCTACATTAGAAAATCATAGTTTTATCTAGTGAACATTTTTTCCTGGTCCCTTGAAAAATACTCGATAAGTTGAATAAAATCAATATTAATTGGTTCCCTCGGTAATTGGAAGTTAAAGGAATAGTATCTTCGCCTTGGAATTGTATCATTATTCTTGTCTCAAATAAACTGCCGTGTCATCCTGAGATTATCTTACTTTTGATAAATAATATTTAAGATAACAAACTTAGTGATAAGAAAACTTGTTATCATCGTCACAATGGGGGCGCTGCTTGCGAGTTAAATCTACAAATCTGCAAATAACTCTAAGGATATTCAAGATATTCATGAAATTATTTTTCAAAAACCTCCCCGGTGATATACCTAATAATATCCCAAAATTTCACGGCGATTGGATGTATGGTTTTTGAATCTATAGAGTACAGACAGACAGACAGACATTCAATTTTATATATATAGATATGTATATAAAATATAAGTATATATCAGCTATAGAAGGCGCTTAGTTGATGATGATAACTTAGTTGATGATGACAATTTTGTGATTTAACGGAAGAGCATTGCTCGATGCATTAAATCTCTTTTTTAGATTTACATTTCTAGAGTCGTAGAAGCATATGTCCATAGTTCTTTCAAAATACCACACACTCAATTTACTCTACTCAAATGCAGGGTATATACCAATTCAGTCTAATACAATATTGAAGCGGTCTGGAGATTAAATTGGCGAAACCGCTGAGAGGGTTCACCACTGATGAGAACGGCTGAAATCTTGGAGATATTCGAATTCTATAGCAACTACATCTATAACTATTGTTCATATTCAGAGACTTCTTGGATTTTTCACCCCTGAGATAACGCATTTTTCAACGTCTGAAATTATTCACATTTTTTATTACTCGTCTTGTGCTCATATAAATATAATTTAAAAAAAAAAGTGTATAGAAACCATCTCCATATCTGTGTCATTTTAATGCAGGTAAAGAAAATACATAAAATCGTAACTTCACAGTGTTAGGGCATTAAATTCTTTACATATCTTGGGATTTAAGAGTATCCTGTGTTTATAAATACACTCATGGACAAAATTTAAGAAGAGTGTACCTTTAAACATGTATATCGGGATTCAGACAATAATTCTTAAAGATATTTGATACGCATTGACCTTTATTGAAGACACACAAGATAACCAAGTGTGAACAAAATTACCGTTGTCTCTTAAAAATATACTAGACGAATGGCCCGGGCAACGCCCGGGTTTTACCCAAGTGCGAATATATTTTAAAAACGTTTTAATTCAAATACTATTCGTTACAATTATAAATTGGCGCCATGGATGTCACTCTTGTGAAACGTCCCGTTCCAAACTGTGTGTTTTTAAAATGTTTAAACTATATATAATATAACGGTATAATAACGGTATAAAGAAATAATGAGCCTATAGCCTAGTGGTCATGGCATCTGCCCGGTAAGCGGAAGGTCGTGGGTTCGATTCCCATCCCTTGACCTTGTATACATCTTGCTTCCTAGAGTTGCCTAGAGTGGCCGCTATAGACAGGGTGGTCTGTATAGACAGGTGGATGTATCACACAGCTGATAACAGGGTTGCCTAGAGTGGCCGCTATAGACAGGGTGGTCTGAATAGACAGGTGGATGTATCACACAGCTGATAACAGGGTTGTCTAGAGTGGTCGCTATAGACAGGGGGGTCTGTATAGACAGGTGTATGTATCATACTGCTGATAACAGGGTTGCCTAAAGTGACCGCTATAGACAGGGTGGTCTGTATAGACAGGTGGATGTAGCACACTGATGATAACAGGGTTGCCTAAAGTGACCGCTATAGACAGGGTGGTCTGTTTAGACAGGTGGATGTATCACACAGCTGATAACAGGGTTGTCTAGAGTGGCCGCTATAGACAGGTGTATGTATCACACAGCTGATAACAGGGTTATCTAGAATGGCCGCTATATACAGGGTGGTCTGCATAGACAGGTGAATGTAACACACTGCTGATAACAGGGTTGTCTAGAGTGGTCGCTATAGACAGGGTGGTCTGTATAGACAGGTGGATGTATCACACAGCTGATAACAGGGTTGTCTAGAGTGGTCGCTATAGACAGAGTGGTCTGTATAGACAGGTGTATGTATCACACTGCTGATAACAGGGTTGCCTAGAGTGGCCGCTATAGACAGGGTGGTCTGTATAGACAGGTGGATGTAGCACACTGCTGATAACAGGGGTGTCTAGGGTGGCCGCTATAGACAGGGTGGTCTGTATAGACAGGTGGATGTATCACACAGCTGATAACAGGGTTGTCTAGAGTGGTCGCTATAGACAGGGTGGTCTGTATAGACAGGTGTATGTATCACACTGCTGATAACAGGGTTGCCTAGAGTGGCCGCTATAGACAGGGTGGTCTGTGTAGACAGGTGGATGTATCACACAGCTGATAACAGGGTTGCCTAGAGTGGCCGCTATAGACAGGGTGGTCTGTATAGACAGGTGTATGTATCACACTGCTGATAACAGGGTTGCCTAAAGTGACCGCTATAGACAGGTGAATGTAACACACTGATGATAACAGGGTTGCCTAAAGTGACCGCTATAGACAGGGTGGTCTGTATAGACAGGTGGATGTAGCACACTGCTGATAACAGGGGTGTCTAGAGTGGCCGCTATAGACAGGGTGGTCTGTATAGACAGGTGGATGTATCACACAGCTGATAACAGGGTTGTCTAGAGTGGTCGCTATAGACAGGGTGGTCTGTATAGACAGGTGTATGTATCACACTGCTGATAACAGGGTTGCCTAGAGTGGCCGCTATAGACAGGGTGGTCTGTGTAGACAGGTGGATGTATCACACAGCTGATAACAGGGTTGCCTAGAGTGGCCGCTATAGACAGGGTGGTCTGTATAGACAGGTGGATGTAACACACTGCTGATAACAGGGTTGTCTAGAGTGGTCGCTATAGACAGGATGGTCTGTATAGACAGGTGTATAACAGGGTTGCCTAAGGTGATCGCTATAGGCAGGGTGGTCTGTATAGACAGGTGAATGTAACACACTGATGATAACAGGGTTGCCTAAAGTGACCGCTATAGACAGGGTGGTCTGTATAGACAGGTGGATGTAGCACACTGCTGATAACAGGGGTGTCTAGAGTGGCCGCTATAGACAGGGTGGTCTGTATAGACAGGTGGATGTAACACACTGCTGATAACAGGGTTGTCTAGAATGGCCGCTATAGACAGGTGTATATATCACACAGCTGATAATAGGGTTGTCTAGAGGGGGGCAGGGAGGTCACGTGTTCGCCAGGCAGCCAATGGGCGCGCATTCTATCCGTGAGCTTCAGACAGACAGACAGAATAAGGCAATTATATAAGTAGATATAGATGAACGGCGACCATAAAAACTTTCCACTTCCTTACGTTTTGTCCATGAGTGCCTTTTGTTCAAGAATATAAAGCTCACATAGCAAATGATCATTATCTCATGTTATCAAATATATTACTCATCATTGCCAATATACATGTGTATGTATATGTCTAAATCATATCATATTTTTCTCCCCCTTCCAATATCAGAAATATTTAAAATATCTAAATAATAATTTGTATACTATCCCGCATGTGTTTCTTTTCAACGAAAAATCAAAATTTATTTCAAGGAGAAATAACGAATATTTCCAACCTTTGGAATGAGGTATGAAAGGGTGAATTGTGAAGAGTAATGATAATCATACCTCATCCCAAAGGTTAGAAATAATCGTTATTTCTCCTTGAAATAAATTTTGATTTTTCGTTGAAAAGAAACACATGCGAGATAGTTTTCAAATGTCGTTTTACAATCACAAGCCGCATTATATTATATTGTACTATAATAATTTGTGTGTGTATATAAAAATAGTATATATCATCAATTTATTATCGTGATACTCCTGTTGAAGGACTGACAAGTCCGAAAGCTTGAAAATAAAAATTTGAATAAGAAACTTAACCCTGGAAGCTTTATTTATTTCATAATAAATATTTAGATTGTTTTATCAAAATGGTCAGTTAGCGACCGTCGTGCGGCGTGTTATTTCAAAAATTATTCCATGTTGGGATCCTGAAAATAGGAATTCACAAGTAGTTTGCAAATGTAGTGGTTCACTCGCTATATTCAACGATATCATGATCACATCTGCCCTACATTCCAGGCGAAGATGTTCGCAGAGCTTTATAAAGGATAGAACCAGGTCGTCTGCTATCTACAGGTTATCTTGATTAAAGATCTCAAGCTCGAAATAAAGTGGTTGTTCAAGATTTCGCTAGGAAACCGCAATCTTCTCAACAGCAATTACCTTAAACAATCCAAAAGATTTTACATCTCTCACCCCGACCCAAAATACTATAAATACTTATGCCGGTTTTTATAATATATTACTATATGACAAACTAAGTTTTAAGAATAATAATGACCCAAAAATACTTTGAATAAGGATTTTTAAAAAGCGTTCGTTATTGCATAAAAAAGAACAAAGAGTCTTTTTGAATAAAGTAAATTCGTAAAAGCTTTGGTACACAATCTTTTTCTACAAGAACTTAACTAACTGATGCTAACAGAAACTTAACTGCTATGAACAGGAACTTAACTGGTACGAACAGGAACATAATTGCTACGAACAGGAACTTAACTGGTACGAACAGGAACATAACTGCTACGAACAGGAACATAACTGCTACGAACAGGAACATAACTGGTACGAACAGGAACTTAACTGCTACGAACAGGAACATAACTGCTACGAACAGGAACATAACTGCTACAAACAGGAACTTAACTGGTACGAACAGGAACTTAACTGCTACGAACAGGAACTTAACTGCTACGAACAGGAACATAACTGCTACGAACAGGATCATAACTGCTACGAACAGGAACATAACTGCTACGAACAGGAACTTAACTGCTACGAACAGGAACATAACTGCTACGAACAGGAACATAACTGTTACGAATAGGAACTTAAATAACTGCTACGAACACGCACTTAACAAACTGCTACGAACACGCACCTAACTAACTGCTACGAACACGCACCTAACTAATTGCTACGATCAGGAAATTAACTGACTGCTACAAACAGGAACTTTACAAACTGCTACGAACACGCACTTAACTAACACCTACGATCAGGATCTTAACTGACTGCAACGGACTGGAACCTAACTGACTGCTACGAACACGCACCTAACTAACTGGTACGATCAGGAAATTAACTGACTGCTACAAACAGGAACTTTACTAACTGCTGCGAACAGGTACTTAACTGCTAACAACACGCAATTAACTAATATCTACGATCAGGATCTTAACTGCCTGCTACGGACTGGAACCTAACTAACTGCTACGAAAAAGAACTTAACTTCTATGAACAGGCACTTAACTATTTTTAAATATCTTAACCTATAAGAATTGCAGGGACTCTTACCAGTAAATTATAAAGATGGGCAACACGTGAGGTAAGATAAGTTTCTTTTAATTAAGTTTCTTTTAACTTATCTTACCTCACGTGTTGTCCATCTTTATATCTTAACCTATATTTACATTCTAGTGCCGGGTATAAAGGCAGAATGTCCTAATATCATATAAGATGAATTCGTTTAATATTACAGCAGTCTGGTGGATTAAATTGGCGAAACCGCAGAGAGGGTTCAGCACTCATACACCAAGCCCTCCTAATTTCATCGCAGTAAGGACAGTAGGAAAATGTTTATGTATACAAGAAAAAAATCGTGCTAAAAATAGTATCATTTTTTTAATACATAGGTAGGGCGCTAATACCTTAACTATATATTAACACTAAGCCTATTTTGATATTTGTTTTGAATTCGCAATGAAAAAAAGAGTGCTTATGCTTAGTTTCTACTATATGTTCTGTTGCTTGATGTCCTTTGTTCTACGAATGAACAAATCGCCTATAAACTAAATTTATTTATTTAATGTAATATACAAAGTTATTACTATAATAAATGCCTTGAAAACAACATAATACTCAAATTTGTCGCGTGTAAATGCATTTTAGGTCAGATATATATAATATCGAATAATTTCATATATATAAAACAAAAATCCTTGTAATATATTCGAATGGTTTATACTGATAGTACTGTAGTCTTCTTCCGTGCCTAAATGGTTGTTGGCGACCAATCCATGCCACTCTGCTGAATCATGACATGTCAAGGAGATACTCTTATGTAAAATTAAATATAAAACATAATCACGTTTTATTGTTGAAATCTGAGAACCTAAAGTGCATTCTGTGCAATAGTGAATTGAACTATGATTTTCCACACTACAAGTTTTATTGTTGAAATCTAAGAACCTAAAGTGCATTCTGTGCAATAGTGAGTTGAACTATGATTTTCCACACTACAAGTTTTATTGTTGAAATCTAAGAACCTAAAGTGCATTCTGTGCAATAGTGAGTTGAACTATGATTTTCCACACTACAAGTTTTATTGTTGAAATCTAAGAACCTAAAGTGCATTCTGTGCAATAGTGAGTTGAACTATGATTTTCCACACTACAAGTTTTATTGTTGAAATCTAAGAACCTAAAGTGCATTCTGTGCAATAGAGAATTGAACTATGATTTTCCACACAAAAAGTTTTATTGTTGAAATCTAAGAACCTAAAGTGCATTCTGTGCAATAGTGAATTGAACTATGATTTTCCACACTACAAGTTTTATTGTCCGCACTGGAGGAGTAGAAAAAAATTCTCCGTCTATAGATTGGTTAGGAAAACAATTCGTCAAATGTTCAAATGGAAAAATTAGTGGAAGGCAAACATAATTAGCTTTTCACAAATTCTGGAAAACAGCACAGACAATAGGCGCAAGACAGATGATGGATCTAACTTGTAGAAAGATGGATGTTAATCTCCACTTTCTGTAGATAACTGTTATATTTACTTCTGTATCTGGGAGAATTCTGTATGGGACGAGTGTCCTTAATAAAGGCTTTTGTTGTTGTTACTTGTATTAAATATGCGTTTTAATATCAAACGGCCACCCTCTCTTGGACTGATTTCTTCCACGCGTTTTCTCATATATTCTGGACCGTTATAAACGATTTGAGTCATTCACCAACATAGGTTCCCCAGTTGTTTTTATTAGATCTTGAAAAATACTTTCTTCCCCTTTCACATAATTAGGATAAACTTTTCTGTTACAGTACAGAGCGCTTTGAATTAGTCGCTATTTGCTTTTCCAGCATTGCGTTGAAAACAACCTCGTCCTTATTGGCTGCTCGAATCTTAAAATATTCAGAATACTGGATGTGGGGACAGATCCAGAATTGGCCAGTTTACTTCTTGCGTGATGTGAACTTGCTTTCTTCCATACTCTCCGTGACCTGGAAATGCGCCGTACCATACTGATAGTTCATTCCTGGAAGACTGAGAAATCAACGTGATGAGCGACTGAGTATGAACTCTCCATTGTCAAAGTACGTCTGAGGATTGAGGGAGAAGTTGTACACGCCTTCGATTTTAAACACATCCACGACCCGAGATCGAGAATCCTGCATTGAGGAGTTTTACTACTTCAATGGACCTTGTTTCTTTCAGCAGTCCAACCTTATCAGCGAGTGCAAGTAACCCTTACTGATCTCTTGCACATTGTGAGTGCAAAATTCGTACTACCTTCCTCATGTGTGGACATGTGAATGGCAGTGGCATCCTATCACTATCATTATCATGGCCTGGGGATCGGTGGAAGGATGGTCTAAACCGTTGTTTTTCGACCGCTACGACCCGGGTTCGATTCCCGCATTGGGCACTTTTTTTCTTATTAAAAAAAAAAAATTCACCAATGGTCCCCGACTCTTGCAAAAGTCCAACCCCACTAGCGAGTGCAAGTAACCAAACGGGTCTCTGGCGCACTTGTAAGCCCAAAGTCGAACTGTTTTTTCACATGTGTAGACATGTGGTGCACTTACAGTAAAAGCAGTCGCCTACTTCTACCCACCATGATTATTATCATGGCCTGTACCACGTGTACTAGGGATAAGCAAAAATATTTATATATCATGGCCTGCACCATGTTCACATTGGAAGAATAAAAACATCTGAGATGAAGCCTTAAGCTCCTAATAGGTATAGTGGTTTTTATTCAGAAAATGTCTTTCATATAAAAGGGATGCTGGTGGGTTGTTTGAAAATTGGAGTTATTTCAGATAACGATGTGGCTATCATACAGATGCCAAACCTATAAAAATAATGTTGTCAATACACGTTAATTATACAATATATAATGTCACCTCAATGTGCGTGGATAGGAATTATATCCCACATGTCAGAAATGTCTGACAATGTCAGAAAAATACTAGCAGCAAAATACGCCCCAAAATGATATATTTTATCACAATATTGTCAAACATCCTTTAAAATATTTGAATGTTGTGAATGCTACACAAGTTTCCATAAAGTCAGAATCACGACGTACCTCGGCAAGTGAATTTAAACTACACAATGATGATCTGTCTATTTACCATGAGAAGCCATTAGTAGAACAGCAAAGGATTACTTAGGATATCTAACATCTAGCGCAGAGGTTACTCTAGGGTTACAAGATTCAGAACAGGCTACCCGAAACTCTTGAAGGGGGTGACTTTCCCACTCTTCTCTCTCTCTCTCTCTCTGCATCAAAGACCCTATAAACTCAGCCTCACCACCACACATCCTAGAATGTATCGGAGTTCTACATGAACCTTAAAGAGGTCTTGAGAAAGCTGGATGTACACAATCACTGAGAACGTATATAAAGACTGGAACATGTACCACCATGAGAAGCTATATGAAGGATAAAAGTATCGGCTTTGAGTCCCCTCTCAGCCACTCACATTCCAAGATGTAAGAATTGCTAGACAATCTTTGAAGAGTAAACATTTACATTAATATGGTATATTTTGTGAGATTTTCTAACACACATCAGTCTAAATAACATGTCTTTTTATAATTTTTTTTAGATCATCATTATGTAAGGACCAGTCAACAAGTGAATGACTTTGAGACGAAGAGTAAAGCCAGTTCAATTTCTATTTCACTACCTATGTAAATAACACAAGATGATTATTACCTTACCCAATTGGGAGAATCTGTACGGGGCAAGTCCCTAATAAAGGCTTTTGTGTGTGTGTGTGAATAACATGTCTTCTTATGTATATTTTATCATATCAACAAAATATATTCGACCTGGGTTTTGTATTAATGATATGGTGTAAATATTCGCATGTGGCATACGCGGCTCAAAACACCAGGTTGTGTATTAAATGCTACGCGGAGGTGTAATTCTTCAGTGCTTCTACACACAGCATTTTAGGAATGTCTTGAGGATTTTAAAATACATCTTTCACTTCACGTTTTACTTTCAATCAACATAATTTCACCTTGTTTATTTAAAAAATAAAATCTCATAAGCATTTTTTTGTATAAAATCGCAAGCATTAATTTTATTAAAACCCTCCTCTATCAAGTCAAATGACTTAAAATATTTACAAATATATAGTCGAGGCTAAAAATATTGTTTTAGTAGATGTTTCTAAAAGGAGAGTTAAATATGCTTTATATATCAGTTCAGAAGGAAAAAAAGGGGTTGCCACTCCACACTAAGACAAAATTCAATTGTTAATGAAACTTTGTACTTAGAATTTATAAAATTGTTAAAAATGAGATAAAAGCTATATAATACTCATAGAAATTTCTTAAACGATAGTTTGATAAATACACCCGTTGACTGTCACCCCTAGATTAACATATCTGGGATTCCCTTATACAAACACACACAGTACCTGACAAGCTGCGCTAGTTTTCAAAGCAAAGGCATATACCGCACTAAACTCAGCCATTGGTTTTCTAAAAAGAGAAAAAATCGATTCGATAGAAGTTGCATTCAAATATTTGAATCTTCGATAATATCAATTCTTTTTTACGCGGCCCCAGTGTGGGCCTGCGATAATAGGGAAATTATAGAGCAACTTCAAACCTCATTTATAAACTTGATTTACCTAGATATATCCCGGGGCACATACTAAGATTGGAAACTGGGAGAATCTCACTTACTGCTACCGCCACAAAATTAACATTGAAATACTACATGAGATACTGGAAATGGACGAGTACAGACTACCAAAATTATGCTGGAACAGACTGAAAGAAGTACATCAAATGTCAAAAAACTCTATAGGATTATACAAAACCGTTAATGATATAATCAACTGTTGTGTGGTCAGTCATGGCTGAACCTCCCACCGAACTATGATACAATTAAAAAATAACTTCCTAAGATTATGAAAACAAAAATAGAACAGCTTATTCAACAAGACTTCACTAGACTCGACAATTCGAAATTTCTTTCAAACTATAAACTTCTCTGCAATTCATTTATGCCAGAACGATACTTGTCATGGAATCTGTCATCGAAGATAATAACCTTCATTGCACGGACTAGAATTACTTAAACTCTGGATAGAGAAAGTCATATTCTTATCATCAAAAAGGAAAGCATTCCCTGCAGGATTTGTGGAAATATGATATCTGATGAAATCTCCACTATATCATAGAATGCAAATATTTAGGTGAAGAAAGAAAAAAGACTCTTAAAAACACCTTCTGGAGATTTAGCAACCCACTGAAGACGCTAAGAACTATTTCAGAAAAGAAAAATATAGCAATAGAACTCTATAATTTCTACAGATCAATTGTAAATAAATTCATACACAAAAGAGGTAGTGAGGAAAGTCTTAGAACAGATGTGTAAATAAATCCCATTTCAAACAAAGTCTCACGTGCACATGGGGAAAGAGAGAAAAAAATCACTGAATTATTTTGTTGTTGTATGGCAAATCCATACAGGGCAATGGGCCCTAATAAAAGCCTTTTTGTTGTTGGTTGTTGTTTGATAAATACACGGAATATTCGTGACCTGGAATGTATAGAATAAATTTGCATAGTTTAAGTGATACAATGTTGTTGTTTTTTTTTGGAATTTACGCATTACATTGAATTGAGTATATGCACTAGAAATGGAAATTTTAATTATGATAAAAATAATAGATTAACCTCTCTCTATATATATAGTTTTCTGGTGCGTGCATGAGGAGTCACCAACTATTTAGGTTGACCTTTTGAGTTAAGTCTTTTTGGTTTTATTTACAGTGGCATTAAAGGTTCAAGAATGGGAACATTTTTCGGCGTGGTCCACATCAAGGTCATCAATGATGAGAAAGTTTTCCAAATCAGAAAATAAGGCCATCAAATTAATTAAATATTGAAGCTGAAATTCCTTAGACATTATGTGAGCATGTTACACACAAATCAACACAATAATTCATCCTCTATTGTAGTTTGAGAGGAAAGTTGCGCTAATGGGAAAACCCGAAGGGATGTTGCAAGAATAAAAGGGATAGAGTGCTGAGGAAGTTCAGCGACGCATTATGAAAGAGATTGTGATTAAGTGACTAGTCAAGTGCTTTGACAAGCGGACAGGACAACAAATCTAACAATCTCAAGAAAAATAAAGGTCAGAGTTATTCTAGAACCAATTATAATTGGATGAGATATTTTATTTATTTCATACACACCTTATAACCACCTATCAAATGATCACAAACTTGGGAAATTTGGAAATTCTGTTTGTGAGATTTGTCTCTCAACACATCTTGGACTCAGAGAGCGATGAAGTAAAGACCAGACTATTCAAGGATAGATATTCCAGGTTAATGAATCTATCTGCATATTTGAAATATGATTTTAAAGAGGATTTCTCTAAATCTTGGTGACATAACACTACTGCCTGTATAATTCGAATGTGTCAATTTTATAAAAAAATTATAATGATATTTTTATTAAAATCACATGATTGAATGTCTAGCGTAATGTAAAGATAACGCATCTTTCATTGAATTCCAAGCCTCCTCTTATACAGTGTTAATCTCTTTTGGGAACTAGAGGTAATGGAAAACCTCGCTAGCTATCACACCTAAGTATAAATACTTTCATGGAAAAACCTTAAGGAAGTTATACCTTTTAGCATGTTTATCGTGATTCTGACAATAACTCTGAAAGATATTTGATACACAGTGACCTTTATTGAAGACACACGAGTAACTAAGTATAGAAAAAAAATTGCCTCTGTCTCCTTTAAAAAAACAGACACTGGTGATTTCAAAGACTTTACACTTTCTTAAGTTTTATCCATGGGTGTACAATCTTGGAACTGTATTAGGCAAACAATCGTCGTATAAATTCATATATTGATATAGACCGATGTTGAAAGAACGTTTCAATATATAAAAATCCAGTTTTATATATTTCAACTGATGCAATTTCTTTTTCTCGCTCTCTACATAATTAATCCAGCACCTCTAACAAGTCTCTATCTAGGCACAATATTGGATGTTCAGTTTTTGATACAGAAAGGTAAATCTTGGAATTTTCGCACGTTAGATCTAGATTTGGAGGATGTTTTGGAAAATCTCGATTGGTATATGGTCTGCAGTTAACCCACCTTGCCGCTCCAGACATCAGTCCTTGGATATTCCCCACGGCATCGCTAGAAAACCAACGGCACAGAAGGAAGTTATTTGACTCACTTTCAAAATGTAGCAGCTTAAAAATAATCTTTCTACATGAAGTTAAGTCTTGCTTTTAAATTTATATATATAAAATTAAGATTTGGATTACATTTTCAAAATAAAAATCCATATAAAATAAATAATATATACAAAAAGGTTTTTAAAATATTTTTTCAGCATAGAATACCAACTTGAAAATTATGTTGTATTTTATAAAGCATTCATAATATTGGCTCTTCTTTTCTATGAAGGAGAAATATAAGAAATGTGATCGCACTTACATTATATATATAAAAATGATATAATTGCCAATTCGTGATTTATGTATATAATATTGTTCAGTTTAAGAAATACCAGTACAATTTCACATTTGTACTGTTTTTTCACATTTCTCAATATGTTTCACTAATTGACTGTTTGAAATTATTGAAAATTTGAAGATGGAAAGAGCTGTATATGTATGGATGTAATAGATAGTCCAAATTTCTATATATGATATTATTTTTAAAATTTTATTATGTTTTTTTTTTTTCAAATTGTGAAGATTTTTCTCTCTCTCTCTTCACCCTAATTTTACTACTTTAATTTTCTGCTGAATTTTAAATATCTTATGGCAATATGTATATATAATTACTAAATAGATAAATTATATAGCATATTTTAAAATATTTTTATCTTTATTTATGTTTTGATTGAAATTTTTATATATAATGCTGGATTATTATATATAATTATGTTTTAATTATTATGTTTTATATGTTTTAGCAGTAAGTTATGCTTTTAGTTTTAATGAAGCAAATTTTCGGCGCGTTCTCATTAATCAATTTTGAATATTCTTTTCATCAATCGTTTGGTTTGTAATTGAAATCAACTTTATTGGCATCGGGTATAAAAAAATAGAGATTTTATGTAACATATCACAGGTTTCCCATTACTGGATATTTGGGAAACAAGACGATAAATTGCACAAATTTCTTTATTCAATCTTTTCAAATATATACAATATTTTTTTATTTATTTAATTATTTACATTTGTACAAAATAAATAGAATGTTGAGATGAACAAAATCGAAGGGAAAAAAAAACGTTTCTCACAAAGTTATATACACTAGAAAACAGTAAATTTTTCATAATATGTTTTCAACAAAAAATATCAATTTTCAAAATATTTTCTGATAATACAATAATAAAAAATAATAAAATTATGTTTTTTAGTTATCATTTATGTTTAATTATTATGTTTTATATTTTTTAGTCATCTCATATATCAATTTATGTATTGAAAGAGTGGTTTCCTGGTGAAATTATAATATCAAATTCATATTTATGTTTTTTTTTATTAATTGGTTTATGTAATTATAGGGATTGGCAAAATTTAAACTCATCCCCTTTTTTAGTCAATTTTTATGTTTATTATCGTAGCTATATTCTAATTTTTGCTCTTCTTTCTTAACGTTTCTTTTTTACAACTTGTTTTAATATGTTTTATGTTATTTATTTTCAAAAATGGATATGTAATTCCATATTTATATTCTTTTTAATGCTTTTTTGCGGTTTACGAATTGTTTACAATATTTTATTATATTTATTTTATTGGATTTTACTAATATATATTTATATGTATATATATGTATACAATATATCTTTTTTTTTCATGTGCTGTTGAAGATTATTTAAAGACTTATTAGTTCTTCCAAATATATATATAAATTATAATAGACGCGTCATAAGCGTATTTCTTTAAACTGAAAAGAAAAAATATATTCAAAACAAAAGATAAAAATCTGAAACAGAACAATTTCTATTTACAATTTAAAAGGTTTTAGGACTACGTAGAGCAATGCAATTTTAGTTAAAGTTAAAAAATTTAGAATTTATTGAATAAAAATTATTGACATTACTCAATAGGTTAATTCTTTTAATTTATATTTTAATGTTTTTAAATTAAAATTATCTTTATATAAAAACGAATGTCGATAAAATATTATTGAGAATCTATAGCTTCTTCTTTTCTAGTAACCTTTTAGCTCTTTTCTTGAAGAATTCGTAATGAATTATTCAGGAAAATGGAAGTTAGATCAACGTATTAATGGCCTAAAATGTGAAACCTCAGGATATTCTTGTTTTAAGATTTGCTTTAGTTATCAAGAAAAAGGAAGTGATGATATATATAATGAAGAAATATAACTAACTATTTAAATATTTCAGTTTAGTTTGCCTAATTAGTTAGATATTCATAACTGGATATCTAGAAAAAATATATTAGTAAGTTGTAGATTAATCTTTTTTTTTTTAGCCTTTTTTCTTCATTGTGATTTAGGATTCTTCAGAAAAACTGAAGTTATACTCACACTTAAATTTGATAATATATCAAGTTATTCTGCCTTACCTTAGATTATCAAACGAAAGATGTTATATAAAAATAACTAACCAATAATTATGTTCATTTATTTAAATTTAATTAAGAACTATTAACAGAATATATATAAGATTATTAAAAGAATTTACTATCTCTTTCTATATATAAATTTTTGTAGTAATTTTTATTTATTTTCTTTGAGTATTCCATTTAAATGATTAAGATTATATTCACACATAAATAACCTAATATGTGAAAACTGGTTAACCTGCTTCAAAATACACTGATAGGTTATGAGGAAGAAAAAGTGGTATTTATGTATAAAAAACTAACCATATATATTTCAGTTTATTTTGTCTATATATTTGGTGTTACACAAGAAAGAAACATAGATTGAAATTTACTATAATATTTTAGATAGTTAAGGATTTCATCTTTACAATGTAAAACACCTATGTATATGCTTGTATATTTTTAGTATATTATTTTGTACGTATTCATTTTTAAAATTATTATATATAAAATTCGAAAAAATTTCAACAATACAAAACTAAAAGTGGAAAGGATTTTATGTTGTATAAGAGTGCTGTTTTTTTAGGGAGAAGTTCCATATTTTTCATCCTTTTTTTCATAAATTTAAAAAAATGTCGAAAATTGGATTTAGAAAATCTTCATCCCAAGTTTTTGTGCGGTGCATTGAATGTGAATAAATGCTTTATTAGATAATAAACCTAAAATTATGTTCTCTCAGTGTAAAGTTTAAAATTCAAATCACATATATAGAATTTTCTTATATACCTGAATCATTTAAATTTCTCAAATCCAAATGAAAATTCGTGTTTTTCAAATATAACAACTCTATCTTCTAGTCTACAATTTTATTGACGTAAAATCATTCATTGACTGGGTTTATACAGAGAAAAAATAATGAATAATTTTATTTAACAAAAAGATGAAAAAAAAAAGAAAAAAATTATTGATTTACATTGAATGAACAAAATCTGTTAAATATCAACATTGATAATTATGTTTTCATAAAAAAAAGTCAAAAATATTCTTTCATAAATTATTTAAAATATATTTTAAAAATTAATTTATAAAAATTATAAAAAACCCAAATACAATAATAACATCATTTTAAAAATATTAAAAATTAAATATATCTATATAGTTTTATATAATATTGAAACATATATATTATTAATCGTTATAATGAGAGGTATGTTTATACCCCAAGTGTTATATATTTATATATTTATTTCTCTTAAAAGTTTTGCCTAAGCAATTAATGTTGGTTAACCAAACAATTCCACATTTTGTATAAAAATAATATATATAATACCTAATCATTAAAACCAATTTGTTATTCAAAATTATGTATTTTCTAATAGTTTCATTTTAATTTTACCAATTAAATTTTTATCTGAAATGTATTTTATATATGTAATTTATTTATATATAGATTCTTTTTACCACATTTTAAGAGCATAATGTTTATATAATAATGAGAGAAAAATAGGAATATGTTTGGTTTCTTCAACATGGTTTGAAAGAGCAACGTTAATACATACAGGTCACAAATCTAAGGAAAGGAAAAGAAAAATTGAGTTTAAAATACATTTATCCCAAATAATCTAATACTATGGAGTGTGAAAAATAATTAAATTATACTTTATACACATTAAACCTATTGCATGCTTTGAAGTGAAGAATTTAGAATTGATATTCAACCAATAGTTAAAATTTATTTTGAAATAACACAGAATGAGTTTTAAATGCTTATAAAACCAATACATGAGCATGCAACATGTCTAACTATTGTCAGCATCGAGGCGTTATATTCCCTTCAGGCGGACATGACAAAATGACGTACCAAAATCCTACATGTACAACACAGACCGAAATAATAACTTAAGTCCAACTGAACAATAAATAGCGGGTGAATATTGATACATATGACACAAGGTGGGCATCACAATGTAAAGTAATCTCGGATGATAGCGGGTGGAAGGAAAGATCTCCACATCGTATTCGATGAGCACATAAAGTACACAATCCACTGAAGCACGTTGAAAATTGCCCTCCCAAAAAGATAATCGTTGAGTGAACGTCCATTGAACCGCGTATCTTAAACTTTGTTTACAGATTGCACTCTCTTGTAGTCTCCCACTTCTGAGATGCACACGCCAAATTCGTGTATGGAAGTGTGGAGGGGATAGTTTCTGGGATACTAAAATGAGAGAGGGCAAAAAAAGGGCTGGCTCTTTCTTCATTATATTCTTTCCAATAGCAGTTCTTTATGTGCGAGCCTCCAGGCCTGGGAGTGGAACGTGATCTTAGACCTTGGCCTCACCGTGCAGGTGATGAGGGTGGTGATGGTGGTCCAGGATCGGCGGGATCTGCGGGGGAATCGTGTTCACCATCTTGTGCTCCTTCTTCCATTTCATGCGCCGGTTTTGGAACCAGATCTTGATCTGGCGTTCGCTCAGACAGAGTGAATGGGCGATCTCGATCCTGCGCCGTCGCGTGAGGTACCGGTTGAAGTGGAACTCCTTCTCGAGCTCCAGGGTCTGGTAACGCGTGTATGAGGTTCGCTGCCGCTTGGATTCGCCCATGGCGTTCACTCCATCTACACACCCAACGTATTGGTTAACTTGTGTTTATTTATTGACATAGAAATACCACACTTGACATGCACACCCGAGTCTTTATTAATATTTTACCCATTTGTTTGAAATTTTAGCCTCACCTCTGTATTATATTTTACCTTTCCTGGACGTTTCAAATTGATCATAGGTACCATTTATTTTATCTCAAATATAATTATCCCATCAATGATTTTTGGCGAAGCTCATAAATATATATTCAGGTACTAGCTCGTGTACTTGGGTTAATGTTGTGTTCATATTAAGTAATAAAAATTATAAGATTCCCGTTATAACAATGTGATTTTTGGTACAATTGTTGAATAATATGAGGAGAGAGTATTATCTGATAACTTCACACATTTTAAAATTAAAAACGAAATTTTATGTGATGTTTTATAATTGAAATATATTTTAATGAGAAGTATGCGGGTGACAAGCGATGCCGAAAGGGTTTGAAGCCGACGTAGCTGAAATACCAACCTGTGTTTAAAGGAACAATCACACAAATAAGGATCGAATGCGATCCTCTTCCTTAATTCAGGGATCAGATCCTCCTCAAGAGCGACCACTTTTAAGCTAAAGTCCGCTTGATAGGTGGAAATTATCGCTGTTGAAAGATAAGGATGGGGTCTAAAATTGCCGCGCTTGTTTAGCCAGGGCGGGGGATATCAAATTCTGGAGAGGGAGAGCGTTCAAATTAATATCCATTAGGGCGGAGATGGAGAAGCCGGATCGATGTGACGGGAATCACCCGGTCTCCTACTGCACAGCTCCTAATTTGACTCCTTCTCCAGAGATTTAACCTTAAGAAGTCGCAATTACCTTCAGCTGGCCAATGCTAATTGCTTACCTCAAGCCTAAGGCGAGATAACCATTAATTAAGGTCGTAATAGGGCCTGATCATAAGAAGTGATAATACAGACGGTTTCAAGATTAATCGCAATTGTGGATCCTTGTTATTACCACGAATGGCGTCTCCGCCACATGTCCTCGGGATAATGAGGGATTCCAAGATGAACCAATGATAAATTTCGATCATTCAGACGACGCAAAATTCTAAAAACTCTACTGGCTGAAGTGTCTCTTAATCAAGAACAATTAATGTTGGCCAGGCAACCTCTATCTTCAAGACGTAAAATACTATTTCCAAAAAATGAATTTTATTTTCTAGCGAAATCAATAACATTGTATAGATTTTAAAAAGCAAAATAACAAAATTTAACGACTTCTTTACAATCGGGAACAAGTATAAGGTAATAATTTGTCTATTATTAAGATATTTGGTAAAATTTGGGTTTTATAATCAATGATTCTTCCTCATGTATAAGATGTTTGAAGAAGGCCATGAGGTCGAAACCCTATGTTGATTAGAGGTATATGTTAAAATATAGAAATATTATTATAATTGTGCTCCGTTTTTAACAATATCTTGGAATAGCAATTTCTGGCTATAAATACACGCAGTTTTGCTGAAGTTCATCTTTTCTCTCGGATTATTTTTCTGACGTAGGAAATTAGGAATGTTCGTCTCTGCTGATCTTAATTTTATCTTCGATATTTTTCTACCACCAAGACCCGGGTTCATTGTCCGCATTGTGTGTGAATCAATTTTAAAAAAATGGTCCACGTTTTTGCACATGTACAACTCCATCAGTAAGTGAAAGTAACCAAACAGGATTGTGGAACATTGGTTATTACAAAAATCGCGAATCAACAAACAGGTGCAGACATGTGGCACTCTTACAATATGAGCATTTCCAAACCCTTTCTCACCATTATTCTCATAACCTGTCTCATGTGTACTTGTAATTAAAAAAGCAGAAAATAAATAGTTAGTTGATCAATGCTATTCTCAACGTTAATTTCAATACAACGTAGTGCGCGCCCAGCTTGCTAAAGGTAAAAAGGCAAATGCTAACAATGGTAACAAAAAGAAACCAAGAAACTAATAAAATTTAATGCTGATTCGTGAAGACTAAAGGTAAACTTTTCTTTCAATAATTAATCATTCAATGCAAGCTTCGGATATCCTTCAACAGGTTCCTACAATTACAGCTATAGGAAAAGGCTTTGTAATTACAAATTATGTAATTTACGCAGGCGCACGCAACTATAATTAAAAAATTATTTATAACATAATTCACCGATAGATAATTCTACTGTGTATATTGGAATATAAGGAAAATTATTATCATGGTTCTTTCTTTGATCTTTTCTACAAACCTATCTCTTCGCTTATTCCTTTTCTACCCAGCCTATGACGCGTAACGGCCGAAGCTTTGCTGGAGTTCTTTTTTTCTTTTTTTACTATAATATGCTAAATCAAGAAAAAGCTTTTCTTGATTTATCAAGTAATTGGGTTAGTCAAATATCAGTGAACAGGCTAAATCAATGTTTAGTTGATTTTTTTCCACCAGATGGCGCTCTGCCTTCTGAAAAGCACATGTGCTCCTGATCAGGATATGCTTTTTTAATTTTTAATATATATATATATATAAAGTGTTGATAAAGAATACTCTTTAGCAGAAATATTTATTTAAACATTCGATATATTTTCAGGAGATAGGAAAACAATAATATATAGAAATAAAATATTCAATGAAAAGTATTTGAAAGTGTGAATGCGACAATAAAAATGTCCACACCACACGCACACAACAAATCCAAGGTGTGGAATCGGTATTGCACATCCATGCTGAACTCGCCACCAAACTATGTAAAGAATATGTAGGAATGCACAACTCTTTTTAGAAACACTGACATTTAATATGTGTTCTTAAAATCAATTGTGAGTTAACATTAATTCAATTACCAATTAGAAAAAAAATCTTTATGATCAACTATACATCTTGCGATAAAAAAAGTTTTAATAAATTCTGAGGGGAAAATGGGGATCTCACAAGTATTGTTTAATTTATGCGAATTTTAAGACATAAATTACCATAAAACCGCACACGTGTGTGTGGTGATTATCATTAATTCTGAAAGAAGGTAGAATGAAGGGAGAGAGGCTGCAAGTTGCGTCTAAGCAATTTCTTCGCTAAAAAATCCCTATCTACTCCGTTTTTTAAAATCTCTTAAGTGACGGAGAGAATGGTGGGAGATTTTAACTAATTAATGAATATTTATTCAGCTAATGACTAACTAATCCTTAATTAATGATAGTTGCGCCAATATTTCACGAGACTCATTAGGTCTTCCCACCCCCTCCCAACTGTCTCAAAATTATACTTTTTTTTGCCTCTATTTATAATCACCTTATCAATTCTCTCTCTCTCTACAATTGATCGATTTCGTACTTTTTATCTGCCTATCATCGATACTGTATAAGGGTACCAAGTTCTCAATTAACACGGTTGTGTTCAAACTCGATATTTAAATAAATAACCTTAAAGGATACAAATCAGATTTGTGAAATAACAAATACAATACATGATTTTTCCCATCTTTTCCAAATGATGCTAAAAGCAAACACAAGTTCAGCCATTATCAAAATATCTAATTGAAAAGGAATGAGGAGAAAAAGAAGTTTGAATGATCACATATTGAATAGAATTAATATTCTTTTAATATGTCGAACCTAAAGCTACACTCATGGACAAAACTTAAGGAAGTGGAATGTTGCCCGTCGACTGCTTTTTTTATTTAAGGAGACAGAGGCAATTTTGTTTACACTTGGTTATCTCGTTTGTCTTCAATAAAGATCACTGTGTATCAAATATCTTTCAGAGTTATTATCTGAATACCGATATTCATGCTGAAAGATGCAACTTCCTTTTGTTCAAAAAGTGAATTTTGAGAAAAAGAAGGGTCTGAATATAATTGTAAATAATAAATATATTGAGAGAATAATAAAATGATTTAAGTTTAAACAATGAGATTACAATCACCTTCACGTCCAAACACACCACAGACAGTTTATAAAATCAAAAATAATTATCAAATATTGTTGCAATGCTCAGCTGGTTTGGCGACTGCACTCCAGCTTGTCGACAAGTGCGGAGACGAAAAGATAGCGCTCGCATCCTCCAACAGATGGGCACACCCAGAAAAATTATTCTTTTGCAGTAAAAGGGGACTCTTCACTCATGGACAAAACTTAAGGAAGTTGTACATTTTATCATGTATATCGGGATTCAGGCAATAACTCTGAAAGATATTTGATACACAATGACCTTTATCGAAGACACACGAGATAACCAAGTGTGAACAAAATTGCCTCAGTCTCCTTAAAAAAAATAGTCGACCGGACATCAACGACTTTCCACTACCTTAGGTTTTGTCCATGAGTGTATATAACCATCACAAAAAGGTCAAAAATGTATTTTAAAAATATTTTTCAAGATGCTAATTGATCTTTATTTGTAAAATGGTATTTCGTTGTAAACTAGAACACGCCAATGATTACCTTTTAATAATTTTAGGTGAAAATAATAAATTTTGGTGAGATAACAAAGTTATTTATTAATTGATTTACTATTTGGCACAAGTTCGAAATGCAAATTCCTTAAAGTTCGAGCAAATGTTAGAAAGCTTTTCATATGTGATTAAAACAATTCCTCAACCTTATATTTATGAAAGATTTCATCTCTGTGATAAATATACTCAACAATTTATGTGAACTTATATATGTAGTTATTTCAATATTTTTACCCACATAGTTAAAAGTTTTTTATAATTCATAATGATCTAAAAAACGTGGAGCTAAAGAATGTGTTCTCTCAAGTCTTAGAGTACATAAAAATTACCTCATTTAAGAAAGTAAATTATTAAAACACAGCGAGAGAAGGTATTGAATTAAAGGAGTGAGGTTGGAAATTCCCAAATTTAAAAAAAAATTCTGTTTAATATTGGGCAACCGTTAAGTTCCATCATTAGCGAAGGGTGCAACTCATTAGAAATTTACCCTTCTGCCATTGCTCCATATTAATGACCCGATGGAGGTGATTAATGGTTGGATATTATTTATTTCTCAGGTAAATTCATTAATTTCCAGAGTTTTGAAGCCTAATATTGGAAGGAAACTTTATGTAACTATATGTAATGACATATTTTTGCTAATGTGTCTGAGAGCAAAATAGCAATTGCGGTGAACATGTTTTTTAAATAAATTCCTTGAGAGATTTTTTTCTCAGTTTGGTTTCAAGAACTTTATAAAGCCACCAATTTAGAAAGGAGTAAATAATGATACAAGCGGGAGACGAACTTGAGGTTATTCGTATCTGACGGAGGTAAGAACCTAAAAGGTTGAATCTAAGTTATTTTTGGTTACATCAACTGCTTTCTATTCAAATGATTTCATAACTAAAGTTTAACCATTTTAATTTTTTTAGTATATAAAATAATTAAAATTGTCTCAGTCATTTCTAATCCAAACCTTAATTCTTTGTTAGAGATATTTGAGACTATTAACTTCCAGAATATCGGTTTTAAAAGTATGAGATCGCTCTTTTACAATGATGCACCTTCTCTGTTGATATTTATACTGATAATTTAAAAGGTTTTGATTTTTTCGATCTATATAGATTCTAATTAGCAATTAAAATCACAAATATAGAAATCTCTTATGTAAAATCTCATTTATATAATCGCAGAAATATATATACACCTATCCCCCGGTAGATACGTTCCTGAGAAAAACGTGTAAATCGGGGGATAGGTGTACACAGAAATAAAAATAAAATGCATTGACAGGTTAAAATATGTAGTCAGCAAATAAGCTCGGGATTCCTCGTGAGATGTGTACACAGCGCATGTGTTCAATCACAGTAGCATTTAGTATAGTGCGATAAAAAAAAAATTGGAAAACCGTGTAAAAGCGAAAACGTGTAAAAAAAGTACCGTGTAAATCGGGGGATAGGTGTAGTCATTTTTTTTCCTCAAATAAAAATCTTAGTATTGTATTCTCATGGAAATCCAATTCCAAAATGGTTATGAAAGACGAAAGTCATTATGAGCAGAGAACCATTTGCCCAACAGCCTCTCCCACAATTAGATCTGTGGATTTAAGTGCACAATTGAAATGGGACGTCCGTTCTGACGCGTTATTCAATTTTTCATTTTCTAGGAGAATTTGGCGCACATATGTCAGTACAATTCAGATAGCCCCCTCACCTGTGTTATAAACAACAGACCTACCTTCACATAGAACGACAGATGAAAGCCTATTTATCTTTCTATATATCAGACATTTTTATTTAATTTAAAACGAATATATTGGATTTAAAAACAATTATTTACCAACTTCATTCATTTAAACGCCAGCCTTTTTCAAGGTACAACAACGTATTTATGTAAACAACAAACTCAGCGCTACATAACGCCACTAGAACTAAGTAAAAAAATATATTTTTATGCCTAAATTCAATGGGAAGAGGAAAATATTACAAAAGTACTGGATGTTTAAAATACTGACAAATTAAATTTTGTGAATTATTAAAGATCTATTTATGGATTGCTATATCTTCAAAAGACATTTTTATATATTACTCTATTTTCATGTAAATAGGTATTCATATAAAAATAGCAAATATTTTATGGTAATCATAAATCAATTTATAAAATGTAAAAAATTGTGATTCTATTTTTCTTTAATTTAAAATCAAATGTACACCACAATGTTGAATATGAATGATTACATTATGAAATCTCTATTCGAAAAATGACATCTAAATCTAAAGAAAAGTTATAAAGGAATATATTTATGAAGTAAATGAATGTGAATTTAGGTTTGAAACATGATTGATATGAGAGCGAATTTTTAATGTATCGTTTAATGTTTTTACAATAAGGTTAGATAAATGTGTATATTTACAAAAAAAAATGAATCTTCAGTAAAGTTCCATTGAGAACGTGTATATTATAAAGTATTATACATTTTTTTCACAAAAATCATATAAAAATCTACTTCTATGGGTCTTTCTGCAACGATAAAAATAATATTTTATTTTCCGACATAACAGAAAGGTTTTTAATAGTTTTAAATAATCTATATTAAAATTAGTATTAGTATAAATAATGTATGAAATTATTTATATGGATGACAATATAATATTTATATATAATGCATTATATATATATATATATAAGCGCGCCAATTGGTTTCGAATTTTCATAATATAATATTTATTTGTTGGTTAAAAGTGGTAATACTTAGCGTATAATGTAAAGGTTTATGCTCAAAAAGAGGCGTTGCCCAAGGCAAAAGCTAAGTGTATGGTTCATTCAGGGCATTGGTCGCTAGATTGGCCAATTGGCTATTCCAAGTATGGTTCAGTGAGTCCACATGTGTGTTCCAATCCATACACCAAACGCGCTGGAAATGCCAAACTAGGTGCGAAGTTGCATGACTTCCGCGGCAATAACAAAAGCAGCGATGAATGCTAAACAGTCGGGAACTAGGATAGGACTAATTACTTTGCCTTATTTAATTTTGTGGACTCAAAGGTCACAAATAAGAAAAGGAGATGATTGTCTACTTAGGTTTTCCTATCTATGCTCATGTTTGAAACCAAAATTCTAGAATTATTTACGTACTTTCGTGTTGGTTTTAATCTCTTTTGTTTAATATATATGGAATAAAAAAATCACTTTTTAGATTACCTTTTTTATTGAAGAATATCTGGTTCGTTACCCCAGTTGTTTTTTGAACAAGCTCATGACGTGTCAAAGCCGATTTATATGCTTGATTCCGTTGTTAAAAATCTTGCCGTTAAGCATTTTAAATATTTATTGATACATTTAGGAAATTCTCCTTAAAAAAAAATAATATAAACTTATCTTACTCATTACGTTTATATTTAATTCTTAATTATTTTTAGTTATATATATATATATATATATATATATATATATACATAGATACAGGTTCTTTAACATGATTTTACCGTGAGGCCACTTAAACACAATTTCAGATCCCAAGATAAAGAAGTGCTGCTTATTCAATATCACATTTGGTCACCAAATTGTTTTTTGAGTCACAAAAAGCCTAATGCGTTTATAATTGCGACCTCAAATAATATACGATCATAAAATTTTAATATATAAATATATTTTGGCCAAGGAGAATAAATATTTCGTGAAAAACAATCATTTTTATAAGGGGAACTGAGGCCATTATAATAAATGGACGAAACAAAGATGAAGGATAAAAGGCAAGTAGTTGAAAAGATTAAAAATATTTGGAATATTTGTGGTAGGCTGCCAAGACTGCCACAACTCCATTGTTTATTTTTTCGTGCACTTCCCACCCCCCGGATCGATTCCCCCGGATTCCCCTGGCGCCATGCCTCGGGAACTTTAAACCTCCGACCCTGCTCGGTATCAACTTTAAAACTTTGTCCGGATCGACTTTAATTCTAGTTGGCTCGCCTCTACTCTCTACCTTACTTCCTTTCAACACATGTGCACAGCCCCAACTGGACGTTTTCTGAATGCCTATTACAATCCCTCCATATAAACAGAAACATAAAGGCAAATATTGAATTCCTGTTTGTATCTATTTTTATAGGTTCTTTCTTTCCTACAACACATACATTTCCAATATGTGTTCATCACTGACTTATAATTGAATAAAATCAATAAGCAATACAAGGTTAAGTTTCGTTTAGCATTTTTATTTCTCTAGCTTTCGGGCATTAACAGAAGAAATATAACTTCCAGCTAACTATAAACGCCCTCCTGTTGAAGGGCATGTTGGCCCAATGCTAGAGAAATAAAAATGGTAAACGAAACTTAACCCTGAATTGCTTGTTGATTTTATAAAATATGCATTCCAACACCTCATTTTTTTCTATTTCCTTTTCTATCTTTGATCCAGCGGCGTTGTCTTCCTATAAGGTATATTTTGGAAAGTGTTTGATATTTCTACACCATCTAGGTATCTAGGAATAAGATAGAGGACATAGCGACTGCTGTGTAAGAGATGCATGTATGCGGTGACATTTGAGACCCTTTATTGGACACGACAGCAACAACAACATCTAAGATCCATCCACAATGTATAGAGAATATTTCTATTTATAGGCGCATAGAAAGTCATGATTAACTCTCGATAAAGAGACCCACCAATTGTATTTGGGCATGCGGCGGTGGCTCCCCGCAGAATGTGGACATGAAAGGCAGGCCACGGTGGCAATTACATGCGGCGGTACAAGGGTGGTGCCTATTACAATATATTAAAATTCCAGGGATGCCCGTCGACATTCTCTGTGGTTTGTCACCCCTCCTTCACTTTTATTAAAATTTTCATATTAATGCTTTCCAAATGAGTTTTCCTTTCTTTCCCAAATATTTTAATCTATGTCCGTTTGAAAAGAAATTCTTTAATATTGCCCCAGGAATTATGATGATGCCTAATTTCCATCTAAAATTAGATATTGAATATTAGATTAGTTTTAGGGGCCACACACACCAAAAACTGCATTTTATATTGATGCACATTTATTTAGAGAGAAATGTAGAAATGTTTTCCTTATATATATATAGTGAATTGTAAATAATAATATGTTAATATTATCACATTTTGATAAATATATAATAATATTTAATTAAAAAGGCATATATTGGATCAAAATATATCATTTATTTTACCAATATATTTGATCCAATATATGCCTTTTTAATTAAAGATTTATTTATGGATTGCTCTATTTTCAATATAATAATATTAAATATTATTATTATATATTTATTTATTTCTCTCTCCAAGATCATAGTCTTTGACGAGTTTAATATTTGTTTTTGACTCGTGCTTTAGATGTGCTGAATTCGAATAATCACGTGAGAACGCCCTTGCAGCCTCAGAACAATTTTTAACGCCTTGCCAAATGCTTTAATTTTATTTATGGATTATATACATTAGGTACAATGAATATGGCGCCTCTGCCAGCGCTGCAGAGTTTGGTGGAGAATCGCCAGTGAGTCTCCAGCGACACCACGAATTTCGCGATATACGAATACGAATAAAATTTTATTTACTTCTTCTGACGTAGGCAAAAGATTTTTGTCGAAACGTTGAGAAAAATAAAAACCTCTAACTGGCCGAAGTGTCTATTTTTCATAGAAATATATTTTTATTTAATGTAAAAAGAGTTAAAAAGTGTAGAGGATATAAATAATTATATCTGTTTGTTATTAGTTTCAAAACCTTTGATTATAAGGGTTTTTGAAGCGATATTTTGATAGAGATAAAGGGTTTTTATTTCGGAGCATAAGTGATCAAATATGCTGGAATCTTCTTTAGCATCATGATTTTTTCAATCATTTATTCCTAATCATCTCAAAAGAAACATTTTGAATCAGAAAGATAATGAAAGACTCCGATATATATATAATGGTTTTATAATATTTAAGGAAAGTTATAGAAAATTTTGATGTCGAATTGAGAGCATAATGTCAGTATAGCAAGCTATTACTGAACGATAAAGTAGAATTAAATATAATTTAATTGAAAGATGGTTGTAAATTAATGATAATTAAAAACAAATTATAAAATATTACTATTTGGGTATCAAAAAGGTTTTAATATTTTATGTAACAACATAGGGTTAAAACAAGTTCACGCTTTTACCTCGGCAGTTACGCGTCATTTAAGCAGATCATAGAAAAATTAAAACCTTTTTGATACCCAAATAGTAATATTTAATAATTTGTTTTTAATTATCATTAATTTACAACCATCTTTCAATTAAATTATATTTAATTCTACTTTATATAAATATATATTTATATTAATATTATCAAACAAAACAATATTGAATAATATAAACAAACCTTTAATTGCATTTAATCAATTTACCACACTTATTTAATCAACCATTGTATATATTCTGTATCTATAATGTAGAACTATTAGTCGTCAACATTTAGAACTTTAAGGAAATAATGCGCGTCATCTGAATATGGGAATTGATATTGTTTAGCGCCATTTTTTCTTATTTTTATAAATAAAATAATTTTCTATTGTCCTTAATAGGAGAGTTCATCACTGATGAGCCGAGTCCTTCAAATATTTTTCTATTGCAGTAAGGACAGAAGAAGTTGTTTTATCGATAAAATGAAAAATGTGTATACAATTCTTATGTTTACATCTTTATTTACAATTTAAGTAATTAACTGGTAAAAACTATTTTCATGTTTGTGATCGCGTGCAGATTGATAAGTATAAAAAAGAAAGACGATCATTAGGTGTTATTTCGTTCCCCGAATACTTCTGGGGGAAGGGGTTTTATTTATGCTTACTTAAAGCTCTTTCAAATGTTACCTCAAGTCTCCCAGTTCAACAACACAAAATTCATATTAAATAGCTATAATGTATTTTTCATTAAATCACTAGCGTTGAAGTGGAGTAGAGAACAAGCGGAACGTGTATCTGCAGCAGAAGACAAGAAGAACGTGTGTCTAAAACATAAATATAGCGGGGCGTGAATCTGGAGTAGACAACTAACGGGACGTGTGTATAGTGGAAAATATGACTCGTGAAACGTGAATCTGGAATAGAAAACTAGAGGGACGTGTATATGGAGTAAAAGACTAGCAGAACGTGTATCTGGAGTAAAAAAACTAGAGGAATGTGTATATGGAGTATAGAAGACTATCGGTACGTGTATATGGAGTTGAAAACTCACAAGACAAACATCTTGGGTAGAATACTGACGGGACGTGTATATGAAATAGAATATTCGCTAGACGTGTATATGGAGTATAATACTCGTGGAACGTGTATATGGAATAAAATAGGCGGGAGTGTTTTGGAGTGAAAGACTAACGAAACGTGGATCTAGAGTAGAAGATTAGAGGAACGTGTATATGGAGTATATATATATAATACTCGCGGAACGTATATCAGGAGTAGAAAACTAACGGAATGTGTATATGGAGTAAAATACTCGCGGAACGTATACCAGGAGAAGAAAACTAACAAAATGTGTATATGGAGTAAAATACTCGCGGGACGTATATCAGGAGTAGAAAACTAACGGAACGTGTATATGGGGTAGAATACTCGCGGAACGTGTCTATGAAGTAAAGAAAAGCGGGAGGTGTCTATAGAGTAGAAAACTAGCAGGACGTGCATATGGAGTAGACGACTAGCGGCACGTGTATATATAGAGTAGAGACTATCGAGGCGTGTATCAGGAGTAAAATACTCGCGGAACGTAAGGTTGGATCAATCTTGGCGGTCGCGGACCGGCCGGCTATTCCGGGCCGGCGACGTAACAAGGCTTTGTGTTGTACCTACCAGCTTGTAATACATCCTCATTACCATGCCAAGGATCGTGTCACGCCTCTTCGTTTGCTTGCCAAGAAAGTCTCCCAAGCGAATTTGTTGCCACATATCGTATGACAGAGTCTCTGCAGACAGCTAGCTTCAACAAGTGCTCATACATTTTGCTGTTACATTTTGATACTTCAATTTTCAGCGGTTAATTATCTTTCAATATTTTCTCCAGATTTATAAGAAGTAAAAGTATAGGTGTATACATTTTTAATGAAAGTGCGCAAAGCTATTTTGAATTTAAATATTGTAAATTATAATTTTAAAACTTATTAGACAAATAGAGAAGTTTTCCCAATGTCCATGATATATTTATGATTATAAAAAATCATCAACAAGTAATGTTTTTCCTCAATAGATGATTTGAAACATTATAGTTTACTCTCTACGATATTGTCTTGGTGAATTGCAGAGATTCATTATATGAAATATTTCACTCCTCTGTACGCTTTCGAGTATTAGTGTTTACTCTTCGTCATTACTCTTTTAAACAAATAGCGATGAGCCATAGAAACATCACTTGAACATGGTTTATTGAAACGTTTCAAAATTCGCACAATATAATAATGTTCCAAAACAGCTTCACTCAACTACTCAATGATAAAGCCTATTTCAGGTGAAGTAACTTTCCTCAAAAGGAGGGCAATATCGATTCGTTTTTGAACGATAAATGACCATATAGTCTCATGTCATAAATATTATAAATTATGTATACTAATATAGAGAATAAGTGTTTATAATTTTAATGGTTAAAAACTTTGAGATTTAAATAAAGTTTTGAAGGATGAAATTGAAGGAAAAAGAGAAGTCGAAAGAAGAATTGAGCTGATAGACAGAATGGGAATTATGAAAAAATAGAAGAGAATATCTCAAAATGTAGAGACGCACGGGGCCACTGGAAGCCTGCTCCAAAAAAAAAAACTGAAGAAACACGAGATTCAAAACTACTTATGTCAATAATTTATTTATTTAGTAAAATTAATAAATAAAAAAAATGGCAGATCATGTAGATTTAAATAATACAAAAGGTTTCAGGAGTTGAAGTCTTTTTATTAATGTAATCTCAAGCTTTCGGGCTTCCCTGCCCTTCTACAGGAGTACATAAATCTAATAAAGATATTATTATGGTTTATGTATTCTTGTAGAATTACAGAGATGCCCTAAAGCTTGAGATTACATTAATAAAAAGAAACTCATCTCCAGAGAAACCTGTTATGTATTATTTTAACCTATATTTAGAAGATTTAAACCAAGTAAAAATATATCATATATAGATATATATCAAATAATTAATCGGGGGTCGGTGGAAAGATGGTCTAAATCGTTGGTTTACGACCGCTACGACCAGGGTTCGATTCCCGCATTGGGCACTTTTTTCTGATAAAAAAAAAAAAGAATGCTCCAATGACCCCCCGATTCTTGCAAAAGTCCAACCCCACCAGCGAGTGCAAGTAACCAAACGGGGCTCTGGCACATTTGTAAGTGCAAAGTCGAACTGCTTTCCACATGTGTAGACATGTGGTGCACTTACAGTAAAAGCAGTCGCATACTTCTACCCACCATGATTATCATGGCCTGTACGACGTGTACTAGGGATAAGCAAAAAAAAAAAATTATCGAAGTTTAGATATCATTTTCACCATTTTGTGACGTATTACAATCACGTGAGTATCCAAGCGCCACGTGTTCTGTCCATCGCCAATGTGTTGACACAAGAGCTTAACGTCATTAATTGACGTCGCTGTCAAAATTTCCCTTTTTTTTATTCACAAAATTTGACGGCTTCACTACGCTATTCTTTCCAACGTTTTATTAGGCATATTATTTATTAATTGGGTGTAATTTATCTTTAAGAAAAAAAAAGTCTGATATCAGAATATATTCTCCAATAAAATAATAATTATAAATAAATCCTAACACTAAACTCATATAAAAAAAACATTTTTGCAGATTGGAATTACATATACGTTTAAATAAATGCGACAACATTTTGAATTAGTTGTTCTTAAGTTTTAGTAATTTTAGTTGTGTAGTGTAGTTTTTGATTTTAGTTTGATACCGTAATATTGAGTGGAGATAAGAAAGAAGAAGAAGACGTTTTAGTGATCCGCTGTTACCCTGTTTGTGTTTTCCTTGAAAGGGGTGACAGCGGATCACTCTGAAACGTAGAAATAAAGAATTTAAAAGGTCATAGTATTTATTTAATCGTATACTAAACTCATAGTCATACAAAACGTTATCGTAATAAAAATAGAACTTTTCTCCTTCGTTCTTATGCTTTACGTTATACGACTAGGGTAATTATTATGAAGATCAGAAATCCATATATATATATATATGTTATATGAAAAAATATTTTTCAAATATATTTCATAGATTAAATGACTCTGTTAAATCGACCACCTAAGGTCGCCGTTTTCACTATATAAAATCATTGTTGTTGTTTCCCGATGGCCGGCTCAAATCTTTTGTACATTATGTAAATAGGTTTTTCATTTTTTATTCTTACGCTTTAAGCCAGGCAGTACTTTTAATCAAATTATGCTTTTATATATCCCATAAGCACAATTAAAGCAAATTGTGATTCAATCTTCATTTTATTATAATCTTCCCCATACGACTGCATTACCAAAATACCATTTACCTAATACTAATGTATTTCAAAAAATAACAAATCTCAAGATCATAATCTCAATCTTAAAAATAATTCAAAAATCACAGAAAATATTTTTATTTATAACATATATATATATATATATTAAAAATAAAGTAGATAAATCCTGACCAAAAGCTCATGTGCTTTTTTTTTCTATTGTTTTTTCATATATATATATATAGTTTTCAATAATCAATTTAATACATCATAAATTACTCATCACTATATCTCGTCATTCCATCTAAGCAGTTGATTCGGTGTTCTCTCTATCATAACAGCTCATATAGGATGAGCGATCTACCCTTTGATGTCTAAACATGAATCAACAGCCCAAGTATACGCCAATTTGTTTGAATCGTATGCTCAAATAACATAATACGAAACATAATTCAAGTGAAAGGATCTAGAATCATGGACAAAACTTAAGGAATTTGTACCTTTTAGCATGTATATCGGGATACAGATAATAACTCTGAAGACACACGAGATAACCAAGTGTGAACAAAATTTCATTTGTCCATGAGTGTAACAATGGGGAAGCTACATAAGTTCAGGTGGAAGTATTAACCTGATCAGGAACTGTATATTGCTAATGGAACAATAAGCCGATAGATGGCTAAATTCATTTGCAACGTTCAGATGTCTTGGTGATACCATGTGGTGATGCATGATCAGGTATCAAAGTGTCTAGGTTTTAAAAGTTATTAATACGCGCTTATTAACGTGTGGAAAGGCAAGTCTTGAAATCTCGTCATGATTCATTACTACATTCAGATTTTTCAGAAAATAATATTTATTTGGCAGATGTAAATCACATGGCTGTGCGTTTATAAGTGCTCTATTTGTACTTTAGTATGCTGTTTCAGACAAAATTCATTTGGATCAATAAGACGATTAATATAGCGACAGCCGTACAAATTATAATTGGTATCAATATTGTTTGTACTTCATGTATCTACTGCTAATGTACCCCATGTATTTACTGTTAGTGCACGCCATGTATTACTGCTAATATACCCCATGTATTTAGTGTTAGTTCTCCCCATGTATATTTACTGTTAGTGTAAACCATGTATTTACTGTTTGTGTAACCCATGTATTTACCGTTAGCGTACCCCGTGTATATATTGTGTGTATATACTCCATGTATTTACTGTTAGTGCACGCCATGTATTACTGCTAATATACCCCATGTATTTAGTGTTAGTGCTCCCCATGTATATTTACTGTTAGTGTAAACCATGTATTTACTGTTTGTGTAACCCATGTATTTACCGTTAGCGTACCCCGTGTATATATTGTTTGTATATACTCCATGTATTTACTATTTGTGCAACCCATGTATTTACCGTTAGCGTACCCCGTGTATATATTGTTTGTATATACTCCATGTATTTACTGTTAGTGCACGCCATGTATTACTGCTAATATACCCCATGTATTTAGTGTTAGTGCTCCCCATGTATATTTACTGTTAGTGTAAACCATGTATTTACTGTTTGTGTAACCCATGTATTTACCGTTAGCGTACCCCGTGTATATATTGTTTGTATATACTCCATATATTTACTGTTTGTGCAACCCATGTATTTACCGTTAGCGTACCCCGTGTATATATTGTTTGTATATACTCCATGTATTTACTGTTTGTGTAACCCATGTATTTGCTGTTAGTGTAACCCATGTATTTATTATTAGTACTTCCCATGTATTTACTTTTCGTACTCCCAATGTATTTACTGTTAGTGTAACCCATGTATATACTGTTAGTGTACCCCATATATTTACTGTTAGTGTACCCCATGTATATACGGTTAGTGTACCCATGTATTTATTCTTAGTACTTCCCATGTAATTACTTTTCGTACTCCCAATGTATTTACTGTTAGTGTACCCCATATATTTACTGTTAGTGTAACCCATATATTTACTGTTAGTGTAACCCATGTGTTTACTGTTAGTGTACCCCATATATTTACTGTTTGTGTAATTCATGTATTTACTGTTAGTGTAACCCATGTGTTTACTGTTAGAGAGAGGTAATCCATGTATTTAGTGTTAGTTTAACCAATATATTTATTGATAGTTTACCCCATGTGTAGTTTACACATATGTTTATAATTTATGAAGGGAAAGAACGACTTGAACGAGAGAAATAGTTTCCGTCTGCGATGCAACCCAATTAAACAATAATTGTTTTTCTCGCGAATTGACAGATGTTTAATGTTAGCAATCAGCAGGTCGTTTGTCATCCATTTTTGTAATATTGCTGGAAAATAATTTTAATTCCGTCGGTGAACAACCTTGAGTCTCCTGAATGCAAATACATTCTTGCGTAAGTTCATTGTTGCTTGTAGCAATCCATTGGGATGATCGAGTGAAGATGTGTCACCAGCGTCGCAGTCTCTTTGCAAGAATTGACGCTTGAGTATACAACGTAAAATAATTAAATAATATTTGAAAGTGGAGGTGACATTTTGAAAAATCACAAATTATTTGGGAATTTCACAATTAAAAATATTTGGCATCCTATTTATAATGTTATTGAGACAATTTATAAATATTTGTCCCCCGATTTATGTTTTTAAAGAATTGTTTTTTAAGTTTATATATATATTTTTAAGATTTCATAATTATTTTCAAATTATTAAATCCTTTGGAAATTTCTAAAAATTGTGATAAATATTTAAGAATTATTTTTGTTTGCTCCTGACGAGGACAAAAGCTTTTTGTCGAAACGTCGAGGTAATAAAAAGATTTAAGAATTGTAACGATAACATAAATGGGTTGACAAATATTTCAGAATTGTATCGATTACATGAATGGGTTGACAAATATTTCAGAATTGTATCGATAACATAAATAGGTTGACAGATATTTCAGAATTGTATCAATAACATAAATGGATTGACAAATATTTCAGAATTGTATCGATAACATAAATGGGTTGACAGATATTTCAGAATTGTATCAATAACATAAATGGGTTGACAGATATTTCAGAATTGTATCAATAACATAAATGGGTTGACAAATATTTCGGAAATGTATCGATAACATAAATGGGTTGACAAATATTTCGGAAATGTATCGATAACATAAATGGGTTGACAATTATTCAGAATTGTATCGATAACATAAATGGGTTGACAATTATTTCAGAATTGTAACGATAACAAATATGGGTTGACAAATATTTCAGAATTGTATCGATAACATAAATGGATTGACAAATATTTCAGAATTGTATCGATTACATGAATGGGTTGGCAAATATTTCAGAATTGTATCGATAACATAAATGGGTTGACAAATATTTCAGAATTGTATCGATAACATAAATGGGTTGACAGATATTTCAGAATTGTATCGATAACATAAATGGGTTGACAAATATTTCAGAATTGTATCGATAACATAAATGGGTTGACAATTATTCAGAATTGTATCGATAACATAAATGGGTTGACAAATATTTCAGAATTGTAACGATAACAAAAATGGGTTGACAAATATTTCAGAATTGTATCGATAACATAAATGGGTTGACAAATATTTCAGAATTGTATCGATTACATGAATGGGTTGACAAATATTTCAGAATTGTATCGATAACATAAATGGGTTGACAAATATTTCAGAATTGTATCGATAACATGAATGGGTTGACAGATATTTCAGAATTGTATCGATAACATAAATGGGTTGACAAATATTTCAGAATTGTATCGATAACATAAATGGGTTGACAAATATTTCAGAATTGTATCGATAACATAAATGGGTTGACAAATATTTCAGAATTGTATCGATAACATAAATGGGTTGACAAATATTTCAGAATTGTATCGATAACATAAATGGGTTGACAAATATTTCAGAATTGTATCGATAACATAAATGGGTTGACAATTATTCAGAATTGTATCGATAACATAAATGGGTTGACAAATATTTCAAGATTTTTCTTGAGATTCTTCATGAAAGAGAGGCCATTAAACGATCTCTACGAATATCTCTTTATAACGTTGTGTGTGTGTGAGCAATATTCCTACTTGACTATTAAAATAGTTCTGCTTTTTAAATATTTTTTTATATTTAAGATCTAAAATTCTTCCAATAATATATGATTCCCATATTAAAACATGTGTTTTATTTATTCGCTTTTTTTCTTATGCAAATAAAAATTGTTAGTTTTTAATTGCATATTGAAAAATTATATTCAAATTTATATATTTAATAATTATATTAATTTTTATACTACAAAAATGGATATAATATAAATATCAAAGGAGAGAGAAAATAATGCTAAAAATATTAATTTAGTTATTAGTTATTCTAAAATTTCAAAAGTTAATACTGGAAATGATGAAAGAATATGTCTTTGCTAAAACCCGAAAAAAGCCTTTGTCACTATATATATGAGAATAAAAAACGATATAAACATATCAAAAAGTATAAAATATTTTAAATTATAGAGAGAAATTTATTTTATATCTCTTCTAAGAGAGAGAAATATTTGTTTGCATATATAAGTTTAGTTTTCCTAAAACTGTAGGATATAAGGGTTAGAAGAAAAAGGTTAAGGTGTTGCTATGATCTTGCTGTGATCTATAAGGTTCTGGGCGTTGCTGTGTGAGAACCAAGCTGACCCGGAGATTCCATTAGGTTTTGAAGCCGTAGCAAAGTAGGGGGGAGGGGGAAATAAATTTGAGAAAGTCGACAAGTGATCTTTGTAAATACGTTGCTAGGATAACGAACCATTGTGGAGATTGATAACGGGAGGGCGTTGCTTGTTCTGGTAAATAGAACAACGTTGACGATTCAATTAATAATTTAAGTTGGTGGAAAGCTGTAGAAACAGGAGGGGCGTGGGGAGGTACATTTCAGGTAAAATCACACTAGTTTCAAAACTGCCGCGCGATGATTGAACAATGGTTATGATTGATACGTGGAGGGCGTTGCTAGATGTGGTAAGTAGTACAACGCTGACGATTCAATTATGAGTTCAAGTTGTAGGAACGTTGGAGGGGAGACGCTGATTGGCGAGCCCGACAGACGAAGATGGAAGAGCGAGCGAGCGCCTCCAGCTGCCTCAGGTGTCTCACGTCCAGGTGGTCGCCTCCCCTCCCCTCCTCCTTTTTGTCGGGTTTCGATTTCAACCACCTTGCCCCAAAATCCAATACAATTCTACTTTACGCTTAAATTGACGCCAAAAAGGTTCAATTTGGGAATGTGGTGGGAAGATAGCTGGGTAAAAAACAGTCCTGAGGGAGCTTTTTTTCTGACGTTTTTCCCTAAGCCGGGTCCTAATTTCGCAAGGTTGCTTTGGGATATTTTTTAGGAATATATTTCAACAATAAACTCTAGTCATACATGTTGGGCATGCCTAAAATAAATGCAATAGAGAAGTGGAACATGTAGGCGCGTCAATTATTACTAAACAAAACTTTACTCATAACTTTTACATATGATCACCATATCTTGGCAATATATAAATATTAAAATAAGCGTACAAAAGCTTGCATATGTATCTTCAGAAAATTATAAGTATTCAATTAATGACGCATTAATTTTTTGCGTTTACTTTGACAAGAGAAGGAGCATTTCTTTTTAAGAGCCAAAAATATCCAACCGGCAAAATTTCCATCTATATATACGTATATCGCAGTCTATATTTATATATATAAATTATAGAAATTGGCTTTTTAACCAAATGTATATATTTCTTAAAATAAGAGACACTTCGGTCAGAAAAAAATTATTTTCTCGACGTTTCGACCAAATTCGTTTGTCCTCGTCGGTATAAATAAAAATAAAGCATTTAGCAAAGGCGTTATAAATGTTTCCAATGTTATAAAGGCCTTCTCCCGCGTTCTTTCAACTTTAGTACAACATCTAAATCACGAATCAAAATTAAATATTGAAATCACCAAAATATAGTTTAAGAAATATGAATGCCGGCCAGGCAACCTCTATCATCAAGATAAATGTATATATGGCTGTACAGTATTAAAGCCAAATACGAAGCCAGATTCCGTGAGCGCCAACAAGACGGTGATGTATGGCCGCAAACAGCCAGCCTTCCGCAATCAAGTTATTAACTAGCCAATTTACAATGGAGAGTCGTTGCTTTCCTTTTGGTGGCGCAAGGCGACCGACCTTGTGGACGGACCAATATTATTTTTCAATTAGCAGGGCCTCTGATATTGGGTAAAAAGAATAATTTCAAAAGAATGGGATTACAAGTTAAATATTTCAAATATTGATTAATTGCGGAATTGTTAATTGTTCCTAAAAAAATTGAAGATAAATTCCTATCGTGTTCTTCATCCATTTTATCCCGCTCTACGCGTATGTTGCGAATTGAAAACCTTTTCACAATTATAAAATGTCCTAATGTTGTATATAAAAAGCATAATACATGTTTAAAATTTATCTTAATAATGTATATATTTATATATGTGTAATATATTAATAATGTGTAAAGACTCGTTATACTCCGTTGCCATATATGAATTTGACTTTGGAGAAAAATTTTGCTCTCGAGTTAGAGCTCGAGACCAAATTCATCTAAAACTGAAGAGGAGTATAAAACGGATTTGTGAATTTTATATTAGTCTTTAAGTCTGGTTTCAACATCCTCTCTGTTCTTTAAGTTAACTGGAATAATATTAAATCATGATCAACTATCTCAGCGGTTTGTGCAATGCTCTGGCATAAACCTAAATATACATCTGGAGGAATGCTGTACTAACGGTTGACGTTGAGCCAATGAAAGAATGATTTGACATCAGGAATGAAGGAGAAACGTCCAAAGTGGCATAAAAAGTCTGGCAGCCGTTTAAACAATTGCAATCAAAAGATAACGTTTTCTTACAATTGAATCGGGGGATATTTTGGAAAGAAACAAACGCTGCCGTCCAAACATTGCGGAATTCGGCAATTTCTATTGAGCTACACTCTAATTGAAAGTGGCAACAGTTTTTTAGAGCTCACCATGAGAGTAGATTTTTCGTTTTTTTTCTCCGCCGAATCCGAGTAGAAGGACGATCTCCCGGGAGACAGTTTCCTTCTCAGACGACAACCATCCCTTGTTTACATCCACTTGGCATTTAAGTTCTTTTTTAGTCATTTGTTTTGTAATCTCTATGTAAAATAACCAGTTTGGTGCCTTCAAATGTTGTCCAGTGTAAGTCTAATAATGAATTCTTGCACTAGGAAGCTAGATCTCGTTTAGAATGTATGTTAATTGACAATTTAAACAATTTTATTGATTATTCTAATCAATTTCAATCTAATCTAATCAATTCTAATCTAATCCTAATCAATTCCAAGTAAAATAAATGATATTTTGATCCAATATATGCCTTTTTAATTAAAGATTTATCTATGGATTGCTCTATTTTCAAAATAATAGGATATATGTTAATTGACGCTTGCTCGAAAAATCTCTCGCGATATCCTAATACTACACGATCAATTATATTGATATTAAAGACTAAAATATCGTTTTGTCTATTGACGATCTATGTAAATAGAATTGTGTCTTTTATAAATTGCCTTTACAAACACACAGAATACTTCAAAACCTAATTATTCATATATCCATTTTCCAATAATATTATAATATTTTAACATGGTATAATATATTAGACGATGATATAATGTGATGATGTAATATTATTGTTTCTCTTTTTTATTTTTCTTACTTTTTCTTGTATAATATGTTTATAACTGTTTCCGTTTTTTAAAAAATGTAAATCGACGCAATTATCCCTAGCCGGGATAACGCGTTTTGTGTTTTGAAATAAATAAAAATGTGTATAAAAAAAAAGATATTTGGAAAATTTGAAGTCAGCTTGAAAGAGAAAAAAATCTCTCTTGTAATTTATAAGTGATTGTAATTTTAATTAAATAATTGTATTTTCAATATCTATATTTTTTACATTTAGCATATTAAACTTATATTACAATAATCTTAGATTATATAAAGGATAAAAATGTTCATTTAAAAACCAATATTTTGATTGGCAGAATGCCAATATTTGTCAGTGTATTTTTTTATACCTTTGCTTGTATAAATTGTTTTTATAGCGAATTTTGAGTATCTTAAAATCTATGCTTTTTATGTTTTGGAACAAATCATTTTAATCTATTTTTGAAATTGTAATGCAAATGTTGTAATGTTCTATAGCGAATATTGTTGTTGTAAATATTGTGTAATTATTCTTTTTGAAGGTTTATTTGGGAATTATACGAGCTTGAGGTATAATTAGTTCATTATTTCATGGAATATAAATGTTTAAAAAAAGAGTTTCCAAGTTTTTATCTTTTGAAAATAGAGCAATCCATATATAAATCTTTAATTAAAAAGGCATATATTGGTAAAATAAATGATATTTTGATCCAATATATGCCTTTTTAATTAAAGTTTCTATCTATAAATTAATTAAATTTGAAATTTATAGAAAGCGTATCATAGAAACTCGGATGGAAGGGGATTGGCTATGCAAGGAGCTGGAAGAATCTATTAAGCCGGAGATGAGCAAATTAGAAGTCCTAACCTCAGGTGAGCGAGCCCCTGTGCAGAAACCTGCAATTTTCAGGCCACCCAATCCCTCCACAGCCGAGTGTGATAAATTGCCAGTGGAAGATAAGAAGAAAGCGAGCTACTTAGATGTCCATTAACAGATATCGCGGTCAAGGTGAGGTGCACAGAAGTGCTGCAGGTTCTGTGCACCAGAACTCAAGACTTCATTTATCACTGCTTCTCACCGCCAGCTTTTTTTATCACCATGCCTCATAATAATCGCCCTGTGCTAATTATAGTTACTCTCCCCAAACCTGTTTCTAACGGCTTTTTGGGACTAATGCTTTGTGAATGACGAGAAATCGGAGGTCTGTAAGTGCATTCCACAAGCCCCTCTACCTATCCCTCTGGTGTTGCTGATATGATCTTAAATTCCATACAATCGTAGCTCCCAGTAATAGGTGAAGGGACGTCCTCTCGAGTCATTACCAACGTATTTGAGAGAACATTGACTGCCTCTTTGTGAACTTCTATACATTTTCGGGAAATGAGAACTTGTGGTAGATGGAATAGGTTTCCGTTTATCTCCCTCTCTGATCAACATCCTTTTCAAAATACGAATATCAGCTTTCCTAAAACCAAACGTTAATATAAAGTTGAGCCTCTATGACTTGTATACAGATTTGTATAGGGGCCAGTTCTTCCAAAGAGCTGATTAACTAGGCGTGGATCTGTGCAGTGTTTCATTCAATGTTCGGATTATTTAAATTCCTTCGGAAAAATTGAATTCCTTTAATAGGAAATACATTTCAGGAGTCAACAAGTCATTGAAACTTCAAGGAGAAAATGAAAGAAGGAAAAATATTAAAAACCTGAACATTTTGCCGATTCTATATTTTAAGAATTTAATAATATTTATATACTTACTATTGTTCAACTGCGATTTAAAAAATTGTAGGGTCCTGGCTCATCAGTGACAAACCTTTTCAATGGTTTCGCCAGTGCAATCCACCAGACCGCTCTATTTTATGGACTGTTCTTCTTATATAGCTGACAATATTGAGGAATTCTAGGTGAAGGCATTGAAAGAATCTATGGACCTAGAGTTTAACGAAAGAAGATCTATATATAGAAATAAAGAAGCGACTAGGAGAGGTATATTCTCAATTCAGTAAGGAGAGACTAGTAATTGTGATTTTAGTTCTAAGAAATAGCGCTGAGTTGTTGTTATACATACGGATGGTACCTTCTAAATATTGTTTTGTTCCTGTTCTACCACAGGTATCTATTGTGTGGTAATTTCTACATGTGGAACCGGTGTCAACGTGCATCGAGCGACACCAGCGTGTTTTAAACTCGGCGGCGGTGGCATCCATCTCTGCCACGTCGCACTGACCTTGTCAGCATCGATTGTGTCCTACCCGCCATCTCTACTCCACTCATCGGACAATCTACCTGTACACAAGCAAGCATTGGGGAGGTTGTGGACTAAATCATGCATGACTTTACTGACGATTGCTTCTGGGGATGACAAAATCTTCAACTCCTGTTCTCAACTTCCAGATATGCTTCATATATGCTCTATATAGTACTTTTTCTGGATAATATACAGGCATATATGCAGATAAAGCTTTTTTATGAATTAGTCCAAATACACTCATTGATAAAACTTAAGGAAGTTTCATATATCAAGCATGAATCACTCCTTATTTTCTTACATAACGGCGTATTTCCCATACATGTGAATTCAAACGTTCTCCTTTAAAAATAATAATAACACAATAAAAATATATACATGTTAAAAGGTTCAACTTCCCTAAGTTTTGCCCATGAGTGAAGTTCTGACGCATAATCGCTAATATAAAACTGGGTGCTCGGGACAAAGATAAAATATAAAAAAAATGTTCAATTGCCTTTTTATAGCGGAGGGAAAAGGGCGTACCTCTTATTTGCATTTACTTATTATATACTAGCCGAATGACCCGGGCAACGCCCGTGTTTTACCCGATTGAATGTTTTTATTCAAATACTATTTGTTACAATTATAAATTGGCGCCTTAAATAAATGCATATATTAGTTAATAACTATAGCCTATGTGCTTTATCTGTCTATGTACTGTTGGCTTCCGTAGGCGTCTCTTAGTGGGAAAAAGAAAGAGAGGATTCCATTTAGTTATTAACTAATATATGCATTTATTTAAGGAGCGACCCGCTCCAACACAATAGTTACAAAAACGAAGAAGCGAGTGGGGGGGGGGGGCAAAGGTGGCGCGATCGTAGCCAACCAATAGGAGGGCGACATTCCAAAAAAAAAGCAAACGGTGACAGAGATGACAAATGATTAGGAGATGAAGAATTAAGAACGGATGACGCTCGTAACTGTATATAGAATACCTATGTGTTATATATACCTATGTGTGTTTGAAAAAGAGGGGTAATGTAGAAAAAATCAGGCATTAACATTATCGAAAGGCGCACATCCTTATCGCTTTTCTATCCAAGTTTATCATGTACTTGAATATTTATCAACTGTCGAGAAAATAAGAGATAGATAATACAAATCTCTATCATCAATGACCTGGGAGTAAGTGTGTCTTGGAATTCTCTGACAGCTTGCCATTCAAATTCAGAACGTGCTTTATAATTTATTATATTGACACCAATATGTAGAATTACACAATCTTAAAACGTTTTCAATTATATTGTATTAATACCCTGATACTCGATAATTGAATATGATGGAACAATTCAAATTGATGTGAGGAGAAAACAAAGATAAATATTTCTCCCAAAGTGGCAGGAGCTGTCACGTAAAAAATTACTCAATTCTCTTGACAGCGCCTGAATTGAGAGGTGCGGCAGTGATTCCCTTCGCGCTGGTCACAAGTACGAATCACTCAGGCGAGCAATCCTGTCGTGCACGCAGATAGAACTACGTGAAGTACATTCGTTCCAGTACTTTACGCTACACATATGTTCGTTAAATAAAAGTATCAATTTATGAAGTGCCTTTTTTATAAATTGAGGCTATAAATAAAATAATGACTTGTTAGATAAGTGAAGTGTTTGACTAACTTATGTGTCGCGGGTCAAAACTGTCATGGAACAGATCAATGGTTGGTTGAATGTTTATTTGGAAAGGCAAGTCACACTGTTTAATAAATGTCACTGGTTTGTCAATCGCCCAGAGAGCTCTTTAGAAATTCCATCGCGTAGGAAATTTCTGAAAATATTTTAAAAATAATTAATCACGTAATCTCCGAAAAAGGCTTCTTCATTAATTTAGTGACTATGTATGACTATAATTGAGTATAAAACAAGCCTTTTCGAGAGTTAAAAACTCTTCCATGGGCGTTTCCCCAAAGTATTGACCTTCAAAGTATATATACGCGACTCTCTAGACTGTGGAAGAATTTCCAATTTCAATAAGAATATTATTAATATATATATTTTTTGCTTATCCCTAGTACACGTGGTACAGGCCATGATAATCATGGTGGGTAGAAGTAGGCGACTGCTTTTACTGTAAGTGCACCACATGTCTACACATGTGAAAAGCAGTTCGACTTTGCACGTACAAATGTGCCAGAGCCCCGTTTGGTTACTTGCACTCGCTGGTGGGGTTGAACTTTTGCAAGAATCGGGAGCCATTGGAGCTTTTTTTAACATAAAAAAAGTGTCCAATGCGGGAATCGAACCCGGATCGTAGCGGTCGAAAACCAACGGTTTAGACTCTCCTTCCACCGACCCCCAATAAGAATATTAACTTAAGGAAGTAAAAAAGTCTGAGTTATCTCGTGTGTGTCTTCAATAAAGGTCACTGTGTATCAAATATCTTTCAGAGTTATTGTCTGAATCCCGACATACATAGAAAGTACAACTTCCTTAAGTTTTGTTCATGAGTGTATATGTAATAAATTAGTGAAGAAACATTTTGCAGAGTACGTGATTAAAATTATTTTGAAAATATTTCGTAAATTGGTTATAAATTTGATATTTAGAGGCAAAAACCTTATTCTTCGAGAGAAAAAACCCGCGCCAACCAAGTAGAAACGCCATTAGTACGTCTACAAAATACGAAAGGTAGTATTTAAAAAATATATATATATAAAGAAAAGATATACATACTGAGAAAGAATATTCAACGCCATTTTTCTCTCCTTCTATAGACATTTTAAAGGTTTCTTTGGAGAAAATAAAATAGTTTTAAAGCACTTATATAATTAAAATATATTGCTAATACATAAATAGCATATATAAGCGAAATAAAAATTAAAGTTTTTCTATTTTTCAACTTAGATTTTAGCACAAACAAATAATTAGTTCACTTTTTAATCGATTTCATATATTATTTTATGCCAACGGCTTGAAATATTTGATAATGATTATGTTTATATTTAGATGTGTGTGTACTTTTAAATGTAATTTATAAATAATAAAGATTTTTGTACAGAAATAATCGTAATTTCACTACGTAAGTAATGGGAAACATTAAGAATTTCGCATGTGAATCCCAGCACTGTCTTATGCTAGGAGTTGCCCAAGAACGCCATCATGGCGAGACCGGATTATAAAGGAGAAATCAATGAAGAGGGAGATTCTCTTATCACACGACGAAGTATCATCAATATTGCTTTATAATAAAAGAAAAATGAATCATTCGCGCTGGATGTTATTGTTATTCCGAGCACATTTTAGTTGCGACTGTATATTCGTGTTGAAAAATAAGCTTTGCTATTTATAAAACTAAGTCTAATATTGAAGATGGAAACTACCTTTTTTTTTTCCGAAGTTAGCAAAAAGGTTGCGAAGGAAGGATGTCATGGGTATCACCCTGAGCAAATGATTAACGACCTCCTGACAGAACCTCAAACGTCCCCCCTCCCCTCGAACTTCCCAAAAATTCTGTCCCTTTTCAGTGACTTTTTTTTTCAAGGGACATTCTCAATTAAAAGAAAAGAACACCGAGGGAAAAGATTAATGAAAAAATATCATTTAGGCGACGTCAAGCGAAGCTTAGTGTATGGTATCTTTAAATGGAAGCATCACATACCCTTAATGGTCGACGAATGTCATAAATGATGAACGTCGGGAACAACCAGTTGAAATATGGTGGTCCTGAAGGCCGCGGTATTTACAACCTGGCACAAGTGCAAATTGTATTCTGTCACCCCCTCCTCCCCTTTGCATGGAGGAAAAAAAGAGAGAGATGAATGTGATGAACACTTGTTTATCGCGACATAATGTGGTTCTTCGGTATTTATCATTCAGGTAAAGTGGTCGGATGTTTCACTAGGCTCCAACATCATTCACCAAAGGATGATCCCATTTTCTTCTTACACGAAGGATTTTGGGATTTCACTCTGAGGACTATTTCGTTGCTTACCAAAACACTTCATAAATTGAATCCTTCCGATTTAGGTTTGTTTCTGTTACTATTCATGTTTATAGAATTTCAAAGACGAATTTATAAATATCCTTTAATATATTTGCATGTCACCTGAGGATGACAAAGTGAATTAGAAATTTTGTCACACACGATATTATACACGATACACTTTGATCTTGCCCAAAAGGCCGAGAAGTGATATTATAGACACGGCGTGTTAACTTTCAAAAAGCAATTATGTTTATATATATTTTTTTTTCGAAAAATAGAGCAATATATAGAAATTTGTTTTTAGAATGCTTCCTTTGATAATGATATTTGAAGTCCTTTCTAGAAAAACAACTTTAAGACCATCTTATCATCTGTCAGGTGAAAGTCGGGCAATATTTGACCGTCACTTTATTCTTTTAATTTTTTTCCATTGTTAACTTATGCTCGAAAATTTTCGAAAACGCTAGACTATAATGGAAGACATTATATATTAAAATGTGCAGACAAGATTGCAAGTTTGGGCAAAGCACGTTCATGTGCCGTGTTCAAAACACATGTGGTATTCTTTCACATTTGAGTCACTCGCTTATTTCAATTGAAATCTCTATGGCTGTAATTCCTTTTCTTTTACACATGTTTTTTGAAAATTATAAAAAAGAACCATGTATCATTAAGTGCATTAAGATACAAAATATAACAAACATATTAAACCTTTTATCAATTGAGTTTATAAAACTGGAAACATTGAAACTTAGAATCTATAACGATTTTTTTTTTCACTTTTTAAATGTCTATTTTTGATAAATATTCGTTAGAATTATCACTAACGTGAACATCTCAACTTAATTTTGCTTTCAATTTACGTTGCCAAACGGCCACCTCTCTCATCATACTCGTAGAATGTCTACATTGGTTTATTTAGTCGATTGAGAAAACGTGAAATTTTTTTATTTATAAAGCATAATGTGCGTGCTATAACGTTATTCTGACATTTCAAGAAACCGAAATTCAATCTTTTGTCAGGTGAAAGAAGCAATAAACAGAGTTGTTAAGTAATGAAAGGATTTTAGTAAAATGAAGCATTAGGTTATACCCATATGATGTAATTTCCTTTAGTTAATTTTGACTATAAAATCAGTTATCGTCCATTTTAAATTTCGTAAATATATATTTGAAATATTATATCTAGATGAAATGAAACTCGTTAGGTCGACGTTTTCCATTGAGCGTGACATGAGATCATATGAAATGTGCGAATTCAAGTGAAATTCCATAAAAAGGTATTGATTTATTCGCCCGAATTTTGAAAGTTTGTATCGTCTGAAAAAATATTTCAAGTGTTTGTGTGTGCCTCTGTAATGATTTAGAATCCATCCAAAGTTGACTAGGCGAGTAGTTATGAAGTTTTTTAAACATCAGACGGGCAAAAACCAATTAAAGTTAATCGAAAAATACCTGTGAGATATAGTGAGAAATGTTCTTACAAAACAACTGTTACAGAGTTGATTCCAATATCGAGGAAAGGACGTGAGGAAATGTGAGATTTAGTGTGTATAGGTGAAGCCCATATTGTTACAAAGGAGAAGAGAATAAGCAATAAAGCTGGACTGTCGAAGACGCTATCGAGCGGAATGTACATCCTTTATTACTAGATAAAAGAAATCTGTAAATAAAGAAGTGTTTCTAGAGGAAATATCGGATGTTGACAGATCATCAAGATGAACGTAGGGGCTTGAGTTTGATTCACTTGATATACGATCGGAAAAAGAGTGCGATGACTTTTTTTTATATCATACTATCGCCAGTGACTAAACATTGCTCCATCATTTTGAAGCATCTATCAAGTCATCCATTATGTATTGGTATAATTCTTCGTTTAAAAAAAAAAACAAAAGTTTAGCAAAACCTCAATAATCTTCAAATAATGTTATGATTATCGCGTTTTTTATTATAAAGAACATTGATTGAAGGGGCTTCGAAAAAAAAACCTATGTAGACAATCAATGCCTACCACATTCAGACGCTGAACAAATCGTAAAAAATAAAAAATAAACGCTCCGAAATGCTGGCGATTGAGAGTTATTGTACTTCAACACAATGCACGTTCGTATGTGGCAAACATTGTCAATGATCGTCTTCTCACAGCAAATTATTGTCTTCTCACTTTACAACTCTGATTTATTACCACGTGGCTTTATTTTGTTAGGAATCTTAGAAAAGTCAGATGTAGAGGTAAAGGCAACTCTTCTAAAATAGCTTAAGTCAAAAATAAATATAAAAATTTCAAAAATATATTTTGAGAAATAAACATTTTATTTTTCTCTTTCACAGATCCAGGTACACCTCTTTTTTTTAAAAACATAGATACATTCTAAAAGAGCTCAAAAACTTACCGAAGTTATTTTTCACAGACGATATTCGCCAGCTCTGCATATAGCAGTACACCGATACACCGAGCATGATACCTAGATCTGTGAAAGAAAAAAATAGAATTTTTATTTCTCAAAATATATTTTTTGAGATTTTGAACATTTATTTTTGACTTAAGCTATTTTAGAAGAGTTGCCATTACTTCAACATCTGACTTTTCTAAGATTCCTAACAAAATAAAGCCACGTGGTAATAAATCAGGGTTTTAAAGTGAGAAGACAATAATTTTTGTAAGAAGACAATAATTGATACATCGAATCGATAATTGACAATGTTTGCACATACATTAGACACTCTTATAGAATTTGAACATCGCCTTTCAATAAAATATCCCATATTATAAATAGCTTTTAAAGATGTATTAGTAAATTATATTCAACGTGCTTCATTTGATTGCACCCCATACTTATATATGTAATTACGAAAGAAAAAAATAAAAGATAAAAAGATCAGGTATTGAAATCAAAAATAAAAATGGCATATCCTGACCAGGAGCACATGTGCTTTACAGAAGACAGAGCGCCATCTGGTGGAACAGAAATCAACTAAGCATTGATTTAGCCTGTTCCCTGATATTTGGCCAACCCAATTTCTTGATAAATCAAAAAAAGCCATCCACGAATATATGTGTGCACAATTGTACCTGTTCCTCTTAATGAATGCATCCAATGTAATTGAGAAATGAATTCTTTCATCATTTCCTAACAGAACGCTTATATTCATATCAGTAAATCAGAAAATGATTTGTTTTAATGTTTTTAATAAAAGAGAGAGAGAAGCGTCTTTTGTGTGTTCACACACATATTCATTTACCAAATGTAGCATCTCTCCCTTTAAAAACACATTAAAACAATGCATTTTGTGTTATCACCCCATTAAAAAAACGTAAATTTATAATAACGAATGAGCAACAACACCATTTTTGTCAAATTCAGACAAAACGATAACTTGTATACAATGGTTTCGGGCTTTAGTCTTCATCATAGCAAGGGCATCTTTTAGAATACAAATAACACACTGTTCCTTTTGAATAAATTAGAATACTTATTCCACATTCAACTGCAACCCTATATTAATCATATTTTCTTTATAAATACTATAAATAGGCAAATATATATCTACATTTTATTCTTTAAGCAAAAATAATCAGCCAATAACCGAATGCATTAGAATATATGATGATTCATATGAAATTAATTCAAACGATTCTTTCATTTTATTTCACAAAAATACGTTTAGAAAAAAACAAACCAGGTAAATTCAAAGAAAATATAATAATAAGAAGCAATTGTCGAATATGTCGAATAAGCCATTGCAAAACGGTAAATATTTATTTGGAAAGCCATATTTTTATTCATTTTGTTGCTTATTTGTTTAATATATATGTTTATTCGATGCTCTTTTTCTTAATTGTTTAGCTTCTTTTTGATAATTCTGTTACCTACTCTACTACAATATGAATTATTGTAAATAGTTTCACGCGCAATTATCCAGATCGGATATAGCGTGTCTTGTTTGCAACTGGTAATAAAATAATTTAATAATAATAAAAAAAAAGAAAATTTAATCAAATATATAATATAAAGAAAAAAAACGCATTAATGGTAAAATAAGGGTAAATATAAAAATAATAGTTGAAATATATATATATATATTTAAAAGAGAAATGCAAATAAATATATATTTAACAGAGAAGCATGCTCACTCTGATTTTTAATATAAATAGAAAACAATGAAGAGTAAGAAAGAGAAACAAAATGAGTAGAAGGAAGTTTATATTTTTATTGTTGAGGTGAATGTATCAATAATGTATCAATAAATCAGTATTGTATCAATATATATATATATGATATATATATTTTTTTCTATGTTCTGCTTAAATGACACGTAACTGCCGAGGCAATAACGTGAACTTGTTATAATCCTTTGTTGTTACTTAAAAAAAAAACTTTTTAATACCCAAATAATAATATTTTTATAATTTGTTTTTAATTATCATTAATTTATAACTATCTTTCATATAAATTATATTTATTCCTACTAATATATATATATATAAAAAGATAACGAATTTTTAAAATACCGATCCAAATTTAAAATAACTTTGGAAGCATATTTCAACTTCATAAAAAATAACAACTCGATAAGAAAATTGGTTTTGCAACAATGTTTTCCTGGGGAGGCAATGGAAACGTACGCAGCCGACGTCTTCATTTAAAGGCCTGATGTTCCATTATCTTAAATAAACTGGGAGAGTCAAAATTAATTATACCAACTTATGAAAGGTAATTTATCTGGAGGATTTCTTTAGATAGAATCATTTTCGATTTTTTTCCCGAAGTTTTAATTAACTTTTTAATGACCGTTAATTTTGTGTTGTTTTTTATTTTCTTTATAAAAAATTATTTTTCAACATTTTAATTTGAACTCAATCCGCTATTTTTCTTATAGAAATTAAAATGACAAAATAGATTTAAATTGATTTTTCATTTTAAACAAGGCAATTTAAATAACGTTTGTAATATAAAAGTGTGTATTATATTAATAACAAATCAAAAAATGTTTTTGAAACATATATATTATTACTGGTAATAAAAATGAGTTCTAAATAGCTTATAGTTAATGTTCAGATATACGAAATTTAATAGGTTCTGCAGACTTTTTATTATAAATAGACAGCTTCATGCAGCTTGAGGAACTATACTACTATGCGACTTGATTTACATCAATGTAAATAATTAATAAGTTACTTTAGAACATAACTCATTGTAAATAGCTCAACTTGATCAACTTTCTCTCTCCACGATACTAATTATTACAGATAACTTCATTAAATCAACTTCCATCATTGTTTAACATACTGTAAATAACTACCTTGTAATTTCTTCTATCTGCTTATGTTGTTGCTTATTTGTTTAATGGATATGTTTATTCAATGCTCTTTTTCTTAATTGTTTATTTTCTTTTTGATAATTCTGTTACCTACTCTACTACAATATGAATTATTGTAAATAGTTTCACGCGCAATTTTCCAGATCAGATATAGCGTGTCTTGTTTGCAACTGGTAAATAAATTATAGTTAATGTTCAAGGAGTTAAAGCACAATATTCTCTCACGTTGGAAATTGTAGAAAATATTTTGAATACTTAATCAAGTTCTCCGCAAAAAGTTTCTTTTCTAATTTATCACCATTGGCAAGCTTTCGAGTTAAAAAAAAACTTTTCCACAGGCGTTATATATTTGAATATAATGTATATAAATGTTATATTCAATTTAATTTTTGAAAAATATATAAATGTTTTTCTAATTTGACCAAAAACAAAAAGCTTTTTTTAATTATTATTTTGTTCTGTTGTATATATATATTTGTATTTTTCTTTTGGGTTGGTTAAATGTGTGTTTTTTTTAATAAACTCATTTGCCAACGATATAATATTATATAGTTAAATTTGTTTAAATAAAATATAAGCCTATTTGATAATAATTGATATTTCATTCTTCTTTTTTTTTTTTGTAAGTAAAATTTGCATTCGACAATCTAAACATTTATTTAATAATTAATATTACTTTTTTTATTCTCTCCCCCTCCCCCCAAATATAATATATATATATTTGTATATAATTTATATATTTGGAAGCAACGCAATATCCGGCTCTTTTACATTTAATTAATATTGTGAGAGGAAGGTACAGATAGTGGACATTGCTGTGATAGAGATGCACGGGGGCATCTGAGGCTCTTCATTGGACACGACAACAACAATAACAGGGGAAGGTTCTAAAGAGCCATGTTTATACATAAAAGAGGGTTGAAATGGAATGCGAGGAGTCGTGGAGGTTGTTCGAGTGGAGACGCTTAAAGCGTTCTCTGTGTGCTTGTCTGGTTACCTCCTCGCATACCTGTGAAACCCCGGTCTGCTCCTTATCAACGCTGCAAATAAAAGATAAGTATAAAAGAATCGATTGAAGCATATATTTAGAGTAAATGAAATGATGATGAAAATTTTGGAGAGTAAAATGAATGGAAATGGAACGGTAGTAAGAAGAGGAATTAGGACAAATTACTGAAGGAGAAACAATGGCAAAAAGATCTAACGATAAAGAAACATGGCGCTACTGGAGGAATTTCTCGAGAACAGAAATCTGAAGACGAAGAGAGATTTATAATTAGCTAGAAGTTAATTGGTGAAAAAAAGTTCCTCTATTTAGAAACTATGTGAGGGAACCTATATTCCGCACAGCTCCCATTAAGAGAAATGTTTATCAGCCGAGTAAGGTAGAGTAATCGGGGACTCGATATAGAGAGAGATTTAAACAGCTGTCGCCACTAACTCTGGTTAGAACTCTCTGCCAAGAATCTGAAACATAGACTTGATAGAAGAGAGAACAGTAAATAGACGGCAGGGGTGAAGATTGACTAGAGCGTGGACAGCACGGCATGTGTATCGGGCAAATTCCTAGAAGAGTTCTTGCTCCGGTATCATCCCACATTCCCCCACTATGATTGATGATCATTGGCTGATTTATGACACGTGTCATATTGTCTCCAATATGATTGGTTCTAAAGATTGACGCTGAAACCATTTTAGATGTGTCTTGATTCTACAAAGACACTTTGTCACAATTTTTTAAAAATTATTTATTATTTTTAAAAGTTAAATATCACAGCATAAAACATCTTACTGCTCATTTTAATTGCCCTTTACTAATATATAGGAACAAAATATTTTTTAGAAAAGAGTTACTTTAATATATATATTTTTTTAATGTAAAATAAAATTGTGTTATAATATTGTATTATATTTATACAAGTATATTGTATATATCTAGCAATAAATAGGAATAGGAAGTTATACAAATGTCGCAGATACAATTTATTTATCCCTGATAGCTATGTGATGAATATATTTTCATAGCTCTCTCTCTCTAAAATTCTGAGTGAACATTTAATTTTGTGATGGCACGATAATTTTATTGCTCTATCAAAACAATCATTGAAGTAAGAATATTTATTTCTAAAGCTTTGCTAGAATTTCTTTTCAAATTAATTGACAAACATAGCAGTTTTAATACAGTTTTAATTCTCAGTTATGCGGGAAGAATGTTGTTTATTTGTTAAGTGAACTGATCTCCCACGCCTTCTCATTGGACTAAAGAGCCATGTTTGTAGATAAAAGAGGGTTGAAACGGAATGCGAGGAGTCGTGGAGGTTGTTCGAGTGGAGACGTTTAAAGCGTTCTCTGTGTGCTTGTCTGGTTACCTCCTCGCATACCTGTGAAACCCCGGTCCGCTCCTTATCAACGCTGCAAATAAAAGATAAGTACTGTTTTTATTTTATTTAACAAATCGTGTTTTTTTTTATTTACCCCCTTTTTGTTGTTGGTGTTGTACTTTTGAGTGTACCTTTTTCTTTGTTTAAGTCACTCTTACTGTAGGCTCCAGTCTATTCCATTTTGTGTGTTAACCCGCAAAAGTAGTAACTTTTGTCATTCTAACAACATTCCCAATTTTGACACTGAAACTGTTTGCGAGCACAGTAGAAAAACTCTAGCCATTCGATATGTTTTTAAATAAAGGCACATTATAACCACTTCAAATTTTATCAATTTTAAAATAATAAGCCAAATATAATAAACTATTTCTTGAAACGCGATGTTATATAATTAGAATTCTATTTAAAATGAGAACGTTACATATATTAATAAGTTTTTTAAAAAGCCTGAATACCTTTATATTTCAATGTTTTGTTTGTTTGAGGGTCTCTAATAAATTTAGCAATTTTGTAATTTATTCATAAGAAGTTTTTAACTTTCCTCTATGCAGCCTAAGTTGCATATTTTCAAGGAATTTTAAAAATAAAAATACTCAGGGGAAAGAAGGAATATCATTAATACATATTTCTTTTTGTTTTGAAAATAGAGCAATCCATATTTAATTCATTAGATAATAAAAAGGCATATATTGGATTTAATAAAATATTTATTTTGCCAATATTTCGGCTGGCTGAACGCCAACCTTTATCGAGGCATTACATTTTTGTATACACAAACTCAGCGCCACATAGAATGATTTCAACTGTGATATTATAACACTATGTGGCGCTGAGTTTGTGTATACAAAGATGTAATGCCTCGATAAAGGTTGGCGTTCAGCCAGCCGAAATATTGGCAAAATAAATCTTTTATTAAATCCAATATATGCCTTTTTATTATCTAATATTTCTTTTTGATCGAAAATGTTTTTAACATACATATGTAGAAAAAGAAAAGACAAAAGCTCTTCTCTCTCTCTCTCTCTAAAGGGTTTGAATGATAGATAGATAGATAGATAAGTGGAAAAATATAGGATTAATTTAGAGACTCAAAATTATTTTATATTTTAAGAGACAAAAAGAATATATATATACACTCATGAACAAAAAGATGTAATACCTTTATATATCGGGATTCAGTAATTAACCCTGAAAGGTATTTGATACACAGTGACCTGTATTGAAGACACACGAGATAACCAAGTGTGAACAAAATTGCCTCTGTTTCCTTGAAAAAAAAAACAGAGACCAGCGACATCAAAGACTTTCAACTTCTTCAAGTTTTGTCCATGAGTGTAAATGTTCACGTAGAGGCTTCGTCATTTACGCGTCATAGATGCGGAACATAAGAAAAAGGAACAAATAAGAGAGTAGAATGAGATCTAAAGACTGAAACAATTTAATAATTATTTATACTTCATCAATTTTTTGTTGCGCGGATATAAAAGGAAGGAATACACTGGAGCTCACGCCAAGACGACAGAAAAAGCCTTCTCCGGTAAACAGATATTTTCAACCCTAATTCTATTTTCGAAACATTTTCATTTTGTCTTATTTATGTTTTGTCTTATGTTCCGCATCTATGACGCGTAAATGATGAAGCCTATACGTGAACATTTACACTCATGAACAAAACTTAAAGAAGTTGAAAGTCTTTGATGTCGCTGGTCTCTATTTTTTTTTTAAGGAGACAGAAGCAATTTTGTTCACACCTGGTTATCTCGTGTTTCTTCAATAAAGGTCACTGTGTATCAAATACCTTTCAAAGTTAATGTCTGAACAATTTTCAACGCCTTGCCAAATGCTTTATTTTATTCACTTTTTACTGACGAAGACAAAAGATTTTTGTCGAAACGTTGAGAAAAATAAAAACTCTAACTGGCCGAAGTGTCTATTTTTCATAGATATTATTTATGTAGTTATATCCTATAGATAGCTTATCTATTCCCTTATTATCATTTTTATATTCCTTTTTTATTATTTGTGTTTATGTTATAGCGCTAATTTCTTACTAAATAAGAGTTTAAACATTTCCTTATTTTAATCATAAACAATAATGCGTTATATATATATATATTTAAAAATGCCTATTTTGGATCATAAAGTTTTTATTTCCGATATTTCGTGAGGCAACTCGCCAAACTTCCTCTGGGAACAAAATGGCTTTAGAGAAGCTCGCGTATCATTTCGCGAGTATATACAACCGCTATAAAATTTAAATATCTAGATTCTACAATGTGCATGCCTCTATGAATATAATAATTAATAATAATATAATATGTAAAACATTAATATATAGAGAATTAAGTAAATATATACATTTAAAATAAACGAATTGAAAATCAGCAATTTGCCATATATATACATATATACGTGTATAGTAGTGGGCTATGTGGTTTTAAATTGTAAGTATAGTTGAGGAATGTCTATTTTTCGGTTGATACTGTTTTTATCTTCTATTGAGCTCCAGCTTTCTAGAAAAAGTCTTGAATGTTTATCCTTGATATTTTGATATATTATTTCTGTTGAGTCGAAATTTGGTATGTGGTCCTGTTTCAGTGCGTGGTCTACTAAAAGGGACTCAACTATACTTACAATTTAAAACCACATAGCCCACTACTATACACGTATATATGTATATATATGGCAAATTGCTGATTTTCAATTCGTTTATTTTAAATGTATATATTTACTTAATTCTCTATATATTAATGTTTTACATATTATATTATTATTAATTATTATATTCATAGAGGCATGCACATTGTAGAATCTAGATATTTAAATTTTATAGCGGTTGTATATACTCGCGAAATGATACGCGAGCTTCTCTAAAGCCATTTTGTTCCCAGAGGAAGTTTGGCGAGTTGCCTCACGAAATATCGGAAATAAAAACTTTATGATCCAAAATAGGCATTTTTAAATATTGTAATATATGGATTGCTCTATTTTCAAGCATATATATATATATATATATATATATGAAGTGAAAGCATCAAAGCACGAATTTTTCTTCTGCACATAACACAAACGTCTACTGTCCTTTTTTCATCACAGTAAGGACAGTAGAGGTTTGTGTTATCTGTGGAATGAATTCGTACTTTAATTTTTTCTTTCTTTTAACGACTCAATTATTTTCGCCGGTATAATATTTAACTTTTTACTGGAAATCAGAAAAAAAACCATTTTATTATTGTCTTTTTTCTATATGTTTACAATATATATATTGTTATATATTGTTCTGTCTTTGCTCTTTTTCCTACTCTAATATCTTCAATTCTTCCTTTTTTTTCTATGTTCTGCTTCAATAACGTGTAAAGACAGATGTAATAAGCGTGAACTTGTTATAGCCCTATATTGCTACATAAAGAATTAAAACTTTTTTGTTACCCAAATAATAATATTTAATAATTTGTTTTAATCATCATTAATTTACAACTACTTTTCATATAAATTATATTTAATTCTACTATATATATTGGATTTATAATAATTTTAATGTTCCAATATATATTAAAAATAAAGAAGGCATCTCCTGACCACGAGCATATGTGCTTTTAAGATGGCAGAGCGCCATCCAATATATAAATATTGGAACGCTTTACGATTTTGCGTGTCATCCTTGCGCAGGGGCCATACTAATCTTCTCTGTATCGTTTCAATTTTAGTATATGTACCGCCGAACAAGCGAGTACAAAAAAAAAGGATATTAAACTAAGTTGAAATTAAAAACTATTTAGGCCTGATGAATTTTGTACGCCGAATTTTTAAATCGTCCAAAATGTACAAAACAATACGTAAGCATTCCTTTGCTAATAAACAATTTGTTACGTAATTCATATATCTCATTATATATCTTAAATTATATTTTAAAATAATAATATTATAAGAGGGTTGAAAAAGAGTAATGAACAAATATTTAGACACACACAAAAAGTGCTATTTAAGATATTGGTGATATAGAAATTGTGTAAACCATGTTTATTTTTGATATGTTTGTGAAATATAGCTCCTTTGTTAAGCCTCGCAAGTGAAAAATTGGTTCATTCTCCGGTGTAGTTCCTGGACGTTAGCTAAGTGACGTTAGACAGTCAATATGAGAAATCCCATGTTTTAAACACAAAGTTGAGTTACGTTAGCAATATAATGTTTTATTTTATAACTGACAACTCTTAGTGTAGATTGGTTAGAGTGATCGATGTATACATATGTCGTATTGTTTAATATTGTTTTGTAAAATACATGTTGCCCCACACACACTAAGATATCGGGTCATTAAACACGCATCGAGAATCTCATCACGTCTGGTTGTGTGGCTTTGCGTGCTTAGTGGAGACGCAAGAAACCATGTCACACACTAGAGAAACCATTGCTCGTCCTTCGTTTACAAGGTTGCAACTTTCCTGATATTTCCATTTTTATATATGGAAATACACGCAAGGGAACAAAGGGAGAATTATTAGAAAGTTAAAATATATATATATATGTTCTTTAAATCATGTGTCATCTGTAAACGGCAGAATTTCCTGACCTTCTACTATTCCTTGTTGGGCGACATTGTCACGGATGTCTTTGAATAGGATCTTTAATTAGCACTAATGTTTTAATGAGAGAGGAACATGAGTTGGTAAAAAGTGATGAGGCAAGAAGATAAATCCCAACCAGGGCTTGTCTGTCACGCTGAAGACAATGCCTCGATCCGATCATCAGGCGTCCCACGTCCCATCACTGAGGTCACTTTCAACAATGCCTATTTGTCAGTGCCTTCTCTACAGATCTGTTGTGCGAATGCTGATGTGCCCAGTATTGTTTCTCAATTCACGTACTTCCGCAGTTCTCAATCAAACGGTCTCATCCCAACGCAGGATCTATTCATGAATTCCTTCCACCGTTTTATAAGCTGAGAAATCCTGCTACAAGTATTCGGACGTTTTTTTAGAAGTCCAACCGTAAGGCGTACTCTGAAGTGTTGACCTACACATTGTGCGTAATAAGTATATATTCGAACATTCATTTTATTCTTTTAAGAGAGAGGGAATTTAACACAAGTATAAAATGGTTAAAATACAATTTTAAGGGTGTATTTGTATTAGTTTAACGGTTTTATAAAAATTAAAACAAAAGCATCAGGTAAAAAGGACATTTCATTATCGTATCAAAATATTACGTCTGAAAAAGAGTTAACTTTCGAAGTTTTTCAACACAATTTTTCTCTAAAAAATATTTTTGTTGATAAATTATGTCCGCCCCAGTTGATAGCTACAAAAATAACCTTTACTTTCAAACAATGTATCTATAAAAAAGATAATTATAGGATATGTGTGCTAATCTCTAATTTGAAAATAATGCAAAATATAAAATTTTTCAAATCAAATATTCTATAAAGAATGAATGCGATATCTAAATGTGGAATCAAACTATAGGTTGTGGATAATTGAAGATTTTAACGTTCCCTGAGGTTGGGGAGGGAAATTCTGGAGATTAAACTCGAGGACCATGAAGTGGATTATCTCGCTTTGCTGTTCCACTTTGTAGGAAACATCCACGTCACTAAGCCACACTCACTCAGTACTTCTAAGGAAATTTTTCGAAATGATTCTCATAACAACGAGTACTCGAGGCGAATATCTGATAATTCCTATTGAACCAGGGATTTTGTTTAGGCCAAAATGAGGTAACTAAGGGGAAAAAACTTTTTTTCCCTTTATATATCTCTTTATTTAATTAAAAAGGCATATATTGGATCAAAATATCATTTATTTTACCAATATTTCAGTTGGCTGAACGCCAGCCTTTATCAAGGTATAACACCTTGATAAAGGTTGGCGTTCAGCCAACTGAAATATTGGTAAAATAAATCATATTTTGATCCAATATATGCCTTTTTAATTAAAGATTTATTTTTGGATTGCTCTATTTTCAAAACGATATCTCTTTATAACTATTTAGAACTTAGAGTATAATATTTCCACACATGGGATATGTAAAGATGTGTCATTCTAATATTCAATCTATTTTTGCCACCATGAGATAAACCTTTTTAAATTTACTTTTTATTTATTAATATGTAGATCACAGACACATCGCGCAATTGAGAGAGAATCTTTGCTGTCACAAGACCATGTTGTCCAGAATTATCGCGCCATGTTTAGGTCCTTCGATGTCCAAAGTTCAACAATTGGAGAAGATTGATGACAAGATGTGGCGGCCTTGGGCGAGGTTTCTCACCTAGCGTTGTCCTTGGGGCACCCATCCCTGCAACTCTTGCAATTCAACATTGCGTTGGACACACTCGTAGTGACAATTGATGTAGTAGACTTCTCGGGTCCACTCGGGCCTAGAGATGACATTTTCTGCCAGTCAACACTGTCTTGGACAACTCTAGCGGTGATCAACTGATGTAGTGACATCTCAAGTTCACACACCCAGGTCTAGAGATGACAAACTTATTCAAAATCCAATAGTGCTTCATTTAATTAGGAAGAGAGAGAGAGAGAAGATAAATATTTATGTATTTACCTCATTTATAAGAAGGGTTATTCAGGTATTAGAATGTGAAAAAAAAGGTCAATTATTCCTGATTTCTATATTATTATTATTTTTTACGATACATAATTTATTCAAAAGAACTGATTCACGCATTCAGCAATACTATTTGTCCTTTAACATCCTATATAGAAATTAAAGGTTAGTGATTCGAGAGATATGTTTGAGGTGTGTATGTGCGCGTGTGATAGTTTTGCAACATGATTTTTCACGCCAGTTTGCATTGGGTCACTAGGTTGCCTGTCGGTACCGCACAGGTATCGGTTACTTCCTATGACAAAATAATCCAAGGGTCGATAGATCACTGGACCTGCCCATGACACTGCCATCCACCCAACGTTTATTGTTGAGGGAAAACAATTAACGACGGTGCCGTAGATAGGAACAAACAGGGTGACAATATTGCCAATTTTCCTCAAGATTCGCGCACGCGATATCGCGTGCAAGCGACAAATTCAGAAAAGGTTTCTCCTCGTAGCTCTCAAGGATGTCGAGAAATTGTCCTAACGACACTAAAACAAAGGCTTTCTCTATTCTCCTTGGGCAAAATCAATTCCCACCGAGGGGACTTTCTTCAATTGATTTTATCTTCTGAACTTCTCATCTTCCCACCCTTGTTTTGATAGGGAAGTCTCTTTAATTAATTCTTCATGTTATCCTGACGTGGGTTTCTTCTTTCTTGTGTCTGCTGTACTCTGGTGGATTTAATTTTAAAATAAATTTGTTTTCTTTTTTCTCAAATGTATCGATGGTTCGCGGTGGAGAGAGAGCGAATAAATTTGATTTTTGATTACATTATTGTTTTTTGTTTGTAGAAATAATAAATTACTCTGTGTGCACACACACCAACTAAGATTGTATTATTTTATTCCTTTCCAAAGTTTTCGGCGACTCTCTGATACCTTGGTCCAAGGAATTTCCTCGAAACCTGGTGACATAAAGTTGTTTGAGAAAGTTTGTGAAGAAAAAAATATCTTATTATTTCTACAAAGAAACTCTCCAAAGAGCAAATAATTTTCACAAATTTATTATTTTCATTTTCTCTATCGTCAATATTTACTACGAGAAATTTCATCTATGTTTACATTTTATATTGAAATAGTAAATAATATATAAACCGAAAATCAATAGCACCATAATAGAGATAAACCGTATATTTAATTAGGCTTATTTTGGATTTAATAATTATATAAATATTGTAATATAATAAAATATTTATCAAATCTAAAATAAGCTTATTTTGAAAAATATATAATTATTATGGGGATTACTTAATATTCAGTATATGTTTTTTTTTTTTTTTAATATAGCAATCCATAAATAAATCTCTAATTAAAAAGGCATTTATTGGATCAAAATATAATTTATTTTACCAATATTTCAGTTGGCTGAACGCCAACCTTTTTCAAGGTATTATAACATATTAAGGTGTTACCTTGAATAATACCTTGAAAAAGGTTGGCGTTCAGCCAACTGAAATATTGGTAAAATTAATGATATTTTCATCCAATATATGCTTTTTAATTAAAAATAAATTCGGTATATATTAATGCTGATATGATATTTGATATACTGCGTTTTTTTTATTTATACACGCTCTTTAATAATAAAATAATAAGAAAAGAAAGAAAACACAATTAAAACTCAGAAGTAGTCAAAATTACTTGTTTCTATTTAAATTAAAAACGCTTGTGTGATGATTTTAAAATATTCCTCATTAAAGTTGAATAATTTCTTCAATCGGGCGGTGTATATGGAAGATAAGAAATTAGATAAACCTGGTGACTAATCAAGGCTGAATCCTCCACAAGCGATTTCGTCAGTTTAATCTACCAGAACGATAAAACTATTGCATTGTTTATACTTCAGATAGTTTATTTTTAGTAATTTCATCTAGTGAATCTATATATAGATATATAGACTATTCTATGATGCGTTTCAATTATGCATTAAAGTGCAAATCGCATTTATTATTATATATTGTTATTATTCAGGTCTTGAAAGTATACCTGTTGAAACAAATACGTTTTTCACATAAAATTCAATTTTTTATCTCTCAAATTGTCGAGGCTGCTAAACGCTACTAAAAGCGAGCATCAAGACCAGCGGGGAAATAAAAACAATTCTGTCACATACGCCTCTCTATGTCGTCTGCAATTTAATAGATGCTGAGCTATCACAATGAATCTCTGGAAGCTGCCCGACGACACCAGCCCGAAAATCCATTTAGAAGGACGATATAGCTAAACCCGGGAAAGAAACAAGCAAAAAGAGTTTGGCCACCGAAGGGAGGAAAACTATTAATATATATTCAGCGAGATGCGAGGGGGGCGCTAAGAAGGGGAGCCGTGCCCTGAGGGGCGCTCTAATGACTCAGCCCCCCTGGGACACTGTTCCTCCATTCAGGCGGAATGACGACGGTCTTCAGTACATCTGGTGGCTGGCTGCCTCGTCCTTCCTTCCTTCGTCAACCTGAATCATACGGACCTCAAGTGGAAGAAAGAAAACGGAACATTTAGTGGTGAATGCGGTTGGGCATCTCATTATGGAATTCGTCCAATCAGAATTGAGTAAAATAGTCCTACTCATCATCATTTTCTTTTACATATCGGTACAAAATACAAATTAGAAATCCAACTCTTGCATTTTAGAAGATTACAAACAAGAGAATTATACAGAATACCCTACCCAACTAATCTATTTATTAGCTTGATTGTCTTAATTAAGTTTTACTGTATATAAATTTCATTATTACCATTATAAATGTGATTAGCTTTTACCTTTTATTATTTTCATTTGCAAATTCCGTGGTAAATCCGCGTATAAGACTATATGTCTTAATAAAGGCTTTGGTGTATGTTTTATACAGAATTGAGCATCGTCTTCTAAAGATATCTATGTGTAAAATATATAAGGTATTTTATTTTTACGCAATAATTTATAAATCTGGATGTTTTTATTTGAGTACTATTAAATCAATGGGTATAGAAAACTAATAATCTCTATAGACTACTTCATCGTTACAATCCGTTGTTCGTGTTGTAAGTAAAGGTAATCTCAATTTTTCAATCATCTATAATCAAAATATCAATCATAATCTGATTATAATTAATAGATTGTAGGTACGCCTCTGAATTTATAAGCAGGCTATATATATATATTGCATAATTACAAATAACCTAGCCACATTTAAATACCCTTCTTGAAAGGAATTCAAATATATAAAGATGAATAGGTTTAAATAAAAAACCAAAAGATGTCCATTATGGATACAAAACGACCCAGTCTCTTTAGCAAACGTTACCTTCCATCATTTCCATTTGATTTCCGGATGAGGACGCCGCACGCGATGTGTTATGCAATCGAACGTTGTCGAGAATTGAAATTTAAGGTTTACTATTAGCTTGAACTTGAAGCCTCGTTAAACCTTCAAAATATTTATGTATAGAGTTACACACAAACATCATAATTTAGAGGAAAGGTTTTGAGCAATTATCTGATGGAAAATGATAATTGGCTTCTTTCCTTCAAAGTGATATAAAGAAATGCTTCCTGTGTAGATTGTTGATATGTAATTATCTAAAGCTAGAATATATAGAGAGAGCGAAATATCCATCAACGCTCCATGTGAAGTATCCGTTATCACTATGTGCTGTAGAGTCACACGAAGTGACATAGGGCTCAGAGCAATTATTCCATGAACCCCCTTGGTTCTGTCATGAACTGCAGGTGTTTCTAGGAACCCATATGTATCTGAAGGGGCTAAATATTCTCCATGTAGGCATTATTCCTATTCAAACAACACCTCTAATCAGTACGATTTGTAGAAAGAGATTAAATAACTGGAGTATATATAGGTTGTACCTATTAACTAAATGTTAGAGCAAGAAGTGTAGGAGAGGCTGAAAAAAATTGTTGCTGTTTGGTTTCACAAAAATCTACAGGACCAATCGAAGAGGTTGACGACGTTTTCTATATCGAATTACTTATTCCATTTTTTCTAGGGAGTTTGTGCTCACTGCCCACACTTGAGGTAAATCGAAAGTGCTAATAGAAGGGATTTATTCCAATATGTCTTTCGGACATTCGACTCCTCTCTCTCTGTTATTCTCTATTTATTCTTATTTTGATTTCTACCATTTCCATATGTATGACAACTGACATTGCCAAATGTATGACAGATATCATTTCCGTATGTATGACAGCTACAATTGCCGTACGTTTGACAGTTATAATTTCCGTATGTATGACCACTACCATTGTCATGTGTTGCCATATGTATAACCGCTACCATTGTCATATGTATAACCGCTACCATTGTCATATGTATAACCGCTACCATTGTCATTTGTACGACATCTACCATTGTCGTATGTATGACCGCTACCATTGTCGTATGCATGACCGCTACCATTGCTATATGTACGACAGCAATTATTGTCATATGCATGACCGCTACCATTGCTATATATACGACAGCAATTATTGTCATATGTATGACCGCTACCATTGTTATTTGTACGACATCTACCGTTGTCGTATGTATGACCGCTACCATTGTCGTATGCATGACCGCTACCATTGCTATATATACGACAGCAATTATTGTCATATGCATGACCGCTACCATTGCTATATGTACGATAGCAATTATTGCCATATGTATGACCGCTACCATTGTCATATGTATGACCGCTACCATTGTTATTCGTACGACATCTACCGTTGTCGTATGTATGACCGCTACCATTGTCTTATGCATGACCGCTACCATTGCTATATATACGACAGCAATTATTGCCATATGTATGACCGCTACCATTGTTATTTGTACGACATCTACCATTGTCATATGTATGACCGCTGCAATTGTCATATGAAAGACAGCTATAATTTACATATAAATGACAGCTACCCTCTCCATATATATGACAGCGACATTTTCATATGTATGACGGCTACCATTGCTATATGTATGACAGCTATAATCGACATATATATGAGCGCTACCATTGCTATATGTATGACAGCTATAATTGACATATATATGAGCGCTACCATGTCGTATGTATGACAGCTATAATTGACATATATATGAGCGCTACCATGTCGTATGTATGACAGCTATAATCGACATATATATGAGCGCTACCATTGCTATAGGTATGACAGCTATAATTGACATATATATGAGCGCTACCATGTCGTATGTATGAGAGCTAAATACACCTTTAAAAGACTCGTAAAGAAGGCAATAGTACAAAGCTCAGGGTATAAATTGACTGGTAATGGAGCTGGCGGTGACATCGGTGTAGTTCGGACTTGGGTCCAAGCTCCAATCTCTCAACGATAGCAAAAAATTACCTCATTATTTCTTTTTAAATGTATATTTTACTAAATATATATGAATATTTACAATTTTTAATTTATCCTCGATTTAAATAGAAGAAAGGAAGACGTGTTCATTTAAGCGGCAGGTAGAGAGGTGAGCAAAAAGCGGTCAGAAAGAAACATCGGGCAGCGCTCCCGAGGGACCACCCGGCGTTATAACTCCATCTGGGCCGCTAGAACAGTTTGTTCAATGACCGCCAGACCAGAGATGTTTAGAGCACGTTTCAGAACTATATTGGGTTACTATAATTTTATAAACCTCGAGACATATTTAACTACCTACATAACTACATAGTGGTGTATTTACATAATATTTCATTCCCCATAAGTCATTTTACAGTATTAGAGCTTGAATCAGGCTAGGAAATCGGGGTCGATTACAATCATGGACAAAACTTAAGGAAGTGAAAAGTGTTTGATGTCGTTATGTCGCCGGTTGTCTGTTTTTTTTTTTTTTTTTTTTTTTTCATACTTGGTTATCTCATGTGTCTTTAATAAAGAAGGTCACTGTGCATCAAATAGCTTTCAGAGTTTTTGTCTGACTCCCGATTTATATGTAAAAGGTAAAACTTCCTTAAGTGTTTTCCATGAGTGCATACTTTATATGCGGAGAGCTATTCTCACAGGTGGTAACGTGGAAATGTTCCCAGTTGACACACGTTATGTAAAGTTCTAAACGTCTGTCACAACAAATGGAAATATTGGACGATAAAATATTAACGTGACTTCTCTATTGGTTTGTAGTTTTAAACTTTATGGCGTGTTACCGTAATTGAGATATCCCAGTTAAACGTGTAAGGGGAGATTGTGTTAGAACTCTATGTAAAGGGTTGAAGAGAACTTTCGAGTTTGATATGGGACGTTGCCTTTCGCCGAATTCCGATCATATTCTTCACATGTCTATTATAGAGCTATGGAGAAGCTTTCCTAAAGATATGATCGCCCTCATTTTAAGGATGTTTGTAAAAATATGAAAATAATCCGTCATATGCTAAACATATATCATGCGTGTTTAATTCCATTATCCTCTACTAGAAAAAAAAAGACAAAGATAAAATGATAAATGTTTTTTTTTTTTAATACAATGGCTCGAGAATTACATTTAAGAATGAATACTCTTCATAAAAGTAGACAATTATAAATTGAATTTTGTGAAAAAAATCAAGCAACATCCAATAAAATGACCAACATGTTAGTTTACAAGAAAGCGCAGGAAAGAAAAGAAACAACACTAGCACTGTATGGCCGAACGGAAGTCTATCAATCAAGTTTAAAAAGGTGAGGAGCGTAAAGTTTATTGACACTGGACAGCAGCACGTAGAGTGGACTTTCCGCAGCAAGGCAATTAGCACGTTTAACGGTGTCATTAGAACAGCCGGTGCTCCATCACCCGGCGGAAAGATAAAATTTAATTGCTCCCTCCCCACCCGCCGCCGCTATACAAAAAGAGGAGAAAGAAAGAAAAAATTATTAATTCTCGGCAGATGTCCCCAAGATAGCCCTCCGGCCTGCGCTGAATTTTGATGACCGTGCAGGATATCCGTTAGTTCCCACAACTGGTGGTGGTGGGATTGACCTACTCCCTCTCACCGTCCGTTTTATCGTCCTTGATTCACCGCTACGATCATTATTGAAAACAACGATCATATCGCTAAATAAAGGATCGTTGGCCGATTTTATCCTCGCATTACCCGCTATATAGATGGGAAGATTTTTTTCGGGAACACGATCTTATAAACAATAGTTTTCTCAGTGTTCAGATTATAGATATCACATATAGGTCTCTAATGATATCAATATTTATAAATTTCTTTCTGATTCGTTCGCCGATGAGAGCGTTATCTACTCGTTCTATTAGTCCAAAAGTTCAGCAAAAGATTTGTAAATATCGTTTAGAAAATGAAAAAGAAGATGACAGTGGTTGTTGTGCCTCTATACCGAAGACTTATATGAGTAATTACCCATTTGCGCTTATTGATACACTCCACCATTGTTTTCTTTTTCTTTCTTAGACTCCGGACCAAGTCTAGGGTTTTTGTTGTTGTTGTTGAAAAATATAGTCTAAGCATATACACTCAAGGACAAAACTTTGGGAAGTAGAAAGTCTTTGATGTCTCCGGTTTCTTTCTCTCTCTCTCTCTTTTTTTTTTTTTTTTTTAATGAGGACAGAGGCAATTTTTTTCACACTTGGTTATCTCGTATTTTTTCAATAATTGTCACTGTGTATCAAATATATTTCATATTTATATTAACGAATATCTGATTTTCTCTTTGGAACACGATCTTATAAACAATAGTTTTCTCAGTGTTCAGATTATAGATATCACATATAGGTCTCTAATGATATCAATATTTATAAATTTCTTTCTGATTCGTTCGCCGATGAGAGCGTTATCTACTCGTTCTATTAGTCCAAAAGTTCAGCAAAAGATTTGAAAATATCGTTTAGAAAATGAAAAAGAAGATAACAGATATTTGTTGTCTGAATACCGATATATATGCTGAAAGGTACAACTTCCATAAGTTTTGTCCATTAGTGTATACTTTTGATGACACATATATGATCTAAATATACATGTTTAGAATCTTCTTTCTCTTGTTTGTGTAAATAAAATTCAGCGATGGTTGTGAGTAGGCATATTTTTTATGGGATTTTTTTGTAAAAGCTTAGTGAAATATATAGATTTTATAATACAATATAATGCGGATTTTATGTTCTTAAATACAATCCTATTAAGTATTATTTAGCACATACATATATAGAGATAGATTTCTTGAGGCCACACAATCCCTAGCCCAAACATCAAACTGCAGTCAGATCTACATACACTGAGCCCACTTCTCTATATTCCTTCTATTTCCAAGTTTTATTGGATCCTAGAGATAATAACAATTGAATATATTATATCGGGAAAGATATTCTATAAACAAATATCTATATATAATAGTGAAGTATAATTTTAAAAACCTTTTGGTAATAAGAGAAAAATAATAAATAAAAAAGAAATAAGATAAACAAATATCCAAAGATACCTACACGGCGTTATAAGTAAAAATAGAAAATAAAATGATGTTTATTGTCATTGCCTTAGTTTCGGTGACGAAATTTGTGGGAGAGGAATAGGGCGGGAGTAGACTTTAGGTTTCGGTTTCATTTTACATGTGAGTCTACACATGTTAGCCCACGTTATCACAAAGAAACTATAAATTCATTTTTTGACAGCTCTCTAAATTTTCTGTTTTTAAAGAAATGTATGTTTGTAATCCTCTTTTATACCTATTTCCACTTTTAGGTCATTTTAAATTGCCTATTTCAACACATTTCTCAATATTATAAAGTGATTCGATCCATTTTTCGACATTGACAACACATTGACAATACAATGACAACATAGCACATTAATAACACAATGACGACACAACATATTGATAAAAAACAGTTTGTTTCTCTCACAACACAGAATGATAACTGACACTATCTTCTGCTTTTGAAACAACAAAAATCTCTCTACCTTTAAAGAAAAATTCTATGTGGTGTTCAAATCTTGAAGGAGTTGTTATAGCACGAATGTTTCTTTTAAAATGAAACAATTTTCTACTGCCCTTGCTGCAATGACAGAAATATTATAATGAATCATATTTAAACTTTGTAATACTAAGTAAATTAAGTACTCATAGATTTCTTTATTGCTACTGTTTCGAACTTACATGTAATGTTCAAAATTTCAATTTTCAAATAATTAAGAATGTTTAAAAAGTGAAATTTTGAACATTACAGGTAAGTTCGAAAAAGTAGAAATAGAGAAATATATGAGAACTTAAATTACTTAGTATTACAAAATTTAAATATGATTCATTATAATATTTTTGGCATTGCAGCAAGGGCAGTAGACAATGGCTTCATTTTCAAAGAAGCATTCGTGCTATAACAACTCCTTCAAGATTTGAACCACATAGAAATTTTCTTTAAAGGTAGAGAGATTTTTGTTGTTTCAAAAGCAGAAGATAGTGTTAGACTTAGTGTTTAAGACAAGAATGTCTTGAAAACAGCGTAGGAAAATAGCGCTCTAGATTTTCCTGATTCAACCGGAACTAATTTCCAAACAAACATTCTAATTTCTAGATAGAAGATCAATATTACCACAGATGGAGAAAAGACCTTTGTGTTTTGACAGATATGTATGAATATGGATGGCAGCAGCTGGTACGTTCACATGTGACCAAAACTTTATCTTTTGATGGAAAGCAATTTTCTTTCTGCCTCAAAGCTCTGTTCGTACCACAAGCTTTTTTGTTATACACTCATGGACAAAACTTAGGGAAGTTGTACTTTTTAGCGTGTATATCGGAATTCAGAGAATAACTCTGAAAGATATTTGATACACAATTACCTTTATTGAAGACACATGAGATAACCGACTGTGAACAAAATTGCCTCAATCTTCTTCGTTCTTGAATATATGGGTTTGGGAATCAAGAGAAATAATGGATTAGTCGATTCATTAATTGGTGATTGATTTATATAAAAAAAAAACAATTGATATACCAAAACATCACTTAATGCACCGTTCTCTTTATTGGTGCCGTAACCAGGCTAGGGCTCTGCTTTTACACAGTATGACACTGTCGCCATGTGTAAGCCGAGCTGAAGAAAATCACTTTCTGTCATCGGTAACCAATGCCTTAAAAAGAATCAAATAGCCAGCGTGAAGAATAGAGAGGAATGGGTAAGATCACATTGCATAATGCTGATGAATGATTTTCTTTTGAATACATGTGTCGATTCGGTAAAATTGATCGTTTTTGAGACAATTAGAGAGCTTTGTGGAACAGATTGGGTTGAGCTCTCAACGCTCAGGAAAGAACCCACAGCGCCACTTTCAATTATCTTGTATCACTTCTGGTGTCTACTATTCCTTTATACTAGAGACTCGGATCTCTTAAATACCTATTGATTGCGACGTTAACGGCCTTTTACTATGTAGAACTCTAGTTTTAAACAATATGTACTAAGTAGCACTGATTTCCATTTATATATATGTACCAAAAGAGGTCCTTCTCCTTTTAATTATGGATCAGAACGATGCACTTGTTGATCACCCTAGTGAAATACTCTACTAGTGATGCTAAATAATGAACCTCAACACCTGTTTTTATATATATAATGGGAATGTTTCTAACTGACACCCAAAAGTATTATTTCAATTAATAGGAACAAAGAGTTTACAGAAGGTCAGTAAGAGTTGATATTTTCTCCAGCACATGAATGTCACTTGATAAGTCAGTGATTATCAGCATCAGAAGTTGTCCCCCCGGCGCCAGGATATCTCGGGGCGGCGGTTTATTGATGACCCAGTTTGTCGTGCGTGTCCCGGGGAAGAATGGCGTGTCGCCGCCGTTGTTATCAAAACCCCGGAAATAACCTCCGGCCAAAAGTCCGAGAACACAAATGGATTTCATTCCTTCGGTCCGCGTCTCCACATCTACCTGGAGCAATTGGGATTTATGTACTAGACCGATTGTTTACAGCACAAAATCGGCAAAGCTAAGCGCGTTGACCGGGTTTGTACTTGCCTCTAGAATAAATATTTTCTTTGAGACCACCACATCCTCCTACTATCGCCTCAAAAATAAACTTTCTGTCAGAAGTTTGAGTATTACTCACGCACCGACCTGGTAGAGAAGAGGAGACGAGCCGAGTCAGCAAACCCAATTCAGCAAGCCCATAAATCCACCTGCGCGCCGCCGAGTTAGCAAGATGTCGTGCGGCCCTCCGTCTACTGCAGCTGGGACACTTCATGGAGGTCCCTGGAACTTTGGACTAGACTCCGGCTCTGTGAGTTCTTTAGTAGGATAAGAGGTCACTTTGTGATATAATAACAAGTCTTAGACGTGGTAGATACACGATATGACCATATTTTTACAGACGTGGGAACGTGATGTGTACGTTTTGTGCTCCCATCTACAACCAACATATCCGTCCTTCCAATACCAGATCTTCCAATATAAATACCAAAGCATCATGATAGAACACTAAGTCAGAACTTATTCTAACTCGAAGATTCCATTTGTATAACAAAGTAGGTTGCAATACAGCTTCCTTACGTAAATATTATCTACATTTAGACTTCCATGTCGTGTTAGAATCTAGAAGAATATTTGTAGATGTGTGTGTCTCATTTATCTATAAAAAAAACTGTAGGCACTCCTTTTTTGAAAATACATTATTTTGAGTTTTCTTCGGCACACAAAAACACAAACAAGATTTAAATTAAATCAAAATATAACGCTAAAAGATTATAGAACCGCTACCACATCTTGAATCCAAATCAAATAACTTGTTATATAAATATATAAATAAATATGTCTCGTATACATAAAACTGCTTATCTTGGATCAACAGATTTATTTATTATTTTAATATTTCGTGTGGCTATTCACCAAACTTCCTCGGGGAACATACAGAAACAAAGTATATATGTACACTTACCACATAATAGAATCTGATATAAGGAACTTTCATTTTGGCACATATATATATTATATAATCTAAAAATTCGAATATTTCTATATTTTAAAAATATGTATATTTTATTTTATTCATTGATAATTTTACTTTTGTTATCATTGTTTTTAGAAAGACTTTCAGTTTTGTTGTAAATATGCGTAGTTAACATATCTATCCTTTTAAATCATTAATATAGGATTAACTTTATAAATTCTATATAATGTGAAAATAACTAATGTGTAATATTTCCTCAAATAATTGAAAATAAAAGCTACTTGACGGTAAATAATTATCTTTTTTTTTCACGACTGCACCTCAACCCTTTATCTTATCGATCCTTTGTCTTATCAACTCTTTATCTAACAACAACAAACAAATTATTCATAACATATATATAGTATATATAGCATTAATATGTTGTAATACCTTGAAAAACTTGGTGTTCAGCCAACTGAATTATTGGTAAATAAATTATATTTTGATCCAATATATGCCTTTTTTAATTAAATATTAATATATATTTTGGATGCAGACCCATCAACCTTGTTTTTAGCTTATTGTCCTGTGATGTTTCTTGGACCCCCACAACACTGTCGCTCTTTTCAAGTATTGTCTTTGACAATACTTCACTAATAATCTTTACATCTTTGAATAGGGCGACAGTGGCTCGTCAAAACACGTCAGGACAATATACTTTTTTTAAAAAGGTTGATGAGTCTACAACTTAAATTGGCCAATATCTAACCAACAATTATGACATTCTCTATATATATGTGTCGTATATTATATACATAACAAGACGTGACGCGTAACAAAAAATAAACTTACCGAAGTTTAAAAATAAAACAAAGTTAGGAAACGACAAACGTAGTCTGATTTTCTGAGTTTGCCAAGAAGCACGGCTTTTTATTTCTGTCTGTTTGAGTATTTCTGTCGAATGAAGGCCATCCGTCGTAGCTATCGGGGTTTGGAACTAGCAACAGACGACTCGGGAACATCTATTCCAATATCGTTCGAACATATATCAATAAAGTTGTTCGAATAAGTTCAACAAGCTAACGTTATTAAACTTGTTATCGGTGTCGGTGGATTTTTTTACCGTTAATGCTAGCTCGACTATGAAGCATACGATTAAACGAACAAAAGGTAAAAAATTAAAATATATACAATATCTAAATAAATATTCCCAATAATGTTGACATTATTTTTATTTTTAAAAAATGACCACCAATATATAAAACGATCAATTAATTACGTTGTCCCTTGAATATAATTCCGCGTTTTATTTATGACATTTTTCCCTTGGCAGTGATTGATGCTTGCTCTAGCTTCGTTCAGATATAAGTAATCTTTGGAAATTATTGTTTCTATATATTTATTTTGTTTGAAAACAAATTCATCATTTGTCTTTCCCTTTGTCCATTTGTTACAAATGAGATTGTCCTACATGTGTATTCTCCCTTACCCTAAACTTCTTTTACTCACAAAAGACTGACAATTCAAACATTTTGTTTTGTAGTCGATATTTTCACTTAAATATTTGCATTACACGTGTTTATAAATATAATATAAAGTCTATTAATGTGTATTTAAAATATTTATATTCGTTATCATTTTTAGAAGAAAGAGCAAAACATAATTATAAAAAAAGGTTATTACAAATGTATCTGCTAGTTTATATTTATGATAACGTGCATTGTGTAAGATTTATTAATCCAAGAAAAGCTCATATAAACAATCATTTAGATTTTTTTTTGTTGATATCGCTTGGTTCAATATGACTGAGCTTTAAAAAAAATCCCCGTTCACTTTTTATTAAACAAGTTAAATAAAGAACCGAATGATAAAATATTGAAAGTTTGGAATAAAATAAGAATTATGTTTATATTTTTATTTTTGAATTTTTTCAAACTTATGCGTGTTTGTGTGTACTAACCTTTAACCCAGTTGTATTCTAGTGCATAATTAATATCAGTGTCTAATTGGACAATCCTCCAGACGCACCTTGGCAGCTCCCTCTCGTCTGCTTTATATAGCCCGCCCGCCGCTAGCCTAAATAAAGGCCTTTGCTGTAACTTGCTTCATTTAACTCGTGTGATGGAATTGCACGGGGAAGAAAGAGATTCAATTAAGATATTTAAAGAGTGGCGGTCCTCGAGACGTTGGTATTCTATAACCATAACCTCCGGGCGTCGAGGGTTCGTTGACTTCAAACACCAATTTATCAATTAACTTGCTTCTTTCCTCTCAGGCCCGAATTCACCCGCATGATTTAAATAGCAATATTTGTCCAAATTCTTATACTCATAGAATTCTAGTTGAAGATGGCTGGTGTTCTGATCCTCCCTCACTAATTTTTCTCTTCTGATTGTTATAATTATTATAGACTTTATATATATGATTGCTTTTCTCTCGCTCCACAATTCTGCAAATTGGGCAAATTTTACGAACTGAGACCGGACTCTTTTTGAGAAATACTGTGAAGTTCTCGGAATAGATACTACTTTTTAATTTGTTCTTTTAGATTCCTTTAACTATTTTATGCTGTCTTTGTTCGGTAATGTGCCAAAATGAAAGTTCCTTATATCAGATTCTATTGGTAAGTGTATATATATTATATAATCTAAAATGCAAATATTTTATTTTTTTAAAACATATATTTTATTTTCATCATTGACTGTTTTACATTTTTGAACATATATTTAGAAGATTCCACTTTTTTTTTTTTTTTGAATATTGTTGTAAATATGTATAGTTGAACCTACCTATTTTTTTTAATTTCACGATTATAGAAAACATTTTATATATTCTATATCACTGTGAAAAATAATTTTATGTGTAATTTACTTCAAGTAATTCAAAATAAAAACTACTTGATGGGCAAATAATTATATTTTCTTTTTCACGACTGCACCTCCAATTCTATCTTTTTCAACAACAAAACAAAATAATTCATAACACATATATACTTTGTTTTTGTGTGCCCCGAGGAAGTTTGGAGAATAGCCACTCGAAATATTAGAATAATAAATAAATCTGTTGATCCAAGATAAGAATTTTTCAAAATAGATATATACCTTGCATTTTTACATATGTATGTAGTCTACATCTGTATACACATGTGTGTTAATATATGTTGAAAATGTAAGTATTAAATTAATTAAAAATATAACATGAATATGTGTTTTTTTCAGTCATGAAATATATTCTAGGAATGACAACTGACCATGTGACGGTTTCCGGAATTGTATTCAAGTTGAAAAAGAGAGAAAGAGTTGTGATCACAGTTTAATTGGTCAACGTGTTCATATCGAAGGCTCAAATGTAAAGTGATGAATTTCTTGGTGTGAAATCGTTCCGGAGCTAGTGAGAGAAAGAATCAGGACTGGAGAAAGGGCAATCAATTTGACTGCTAATGAAGCGTATGGCACCCTTGCGTGTATCGTGACTGATATTTCCCTATCTGAGCGCCGGCATTCTACCAACTTGGCATCATTCTCTGCTGCCTCGTTACTTACTTGTGTGCTTCCCTCTCACTTTTTTTATTAATTTAGCGATTTATATTAATCAGGTTGTATTATCAGGTTATTAATCAGGTAGTAACTCCGCCTTTGCCGGTCTCAAGCCCGGATGAAAAAAGAGGAGGGGGAGCAGTAACATCGCTAAAAAACCTGGGCTCAGCTGGCCAGGCTGATAGTACCCTGTAAGGGCTCCTGATCCAGGAATACAGGATGAGCAGCGTTTGTACTCCATGTTAGGAGCGGTTGCAGTGGTGTCTGCTCCTCATGTCAGAGGCGGCCATTTCTTTTGGAGCTAGGTCGGCCTGCCACTGAGTAGTGCTCCCAGTCTTTATGACAAAGGCAGACGCATTCTACTTCACCCAGTGGTTGTCAAACAGACACCATCAAGGGTCACAACTTGATACCCTAATATGATTGAGTGGAGATAAGAAAGAAGAAGAAGAGAAGGTTGCATAGCAATTTCCTGTAAAGGCAGCTTATAAACACCGAATGTTCTACTTGTAAAATATTCTATATATAATAATAATGAGAAAGACTTATAAATAGGAAGGGCACATGGTTAAATCGGTTGTATCCAAACACCAAAATAAACACACAGCGGTTACACTGAATGTAGCAACGGAGAAAACTACCTGACACGTGCCCCATCATTTATTGTGTGACTCAACTACTTAATCAATCATACCTTCTCTGTTAATTGATAGTTTTGAATCATTTCTGTCATGTGGCTATCTTTGTTAGTTAACCATTCGGTAGTCGCTGGCCGGAAAATGGCGCTGTAATTGTCTGACAAGGATTATTTCTGGCATTGCTGTCAAGCCAGTTATACCGGCGATCGTTATCGCGCAGCGCACAATGGCGGGAGTATACCCTGCTGCTGGCTTCTCTTGGCTCGCTCGCCACGCACGTCTGCCAATCCTAACACCAAATTTTACTATCAAAGTTTTTTTTTATATTTGTTCACACACCATTTCCTAACTATGAACCATTTTGACCACGCTATTAGGAAACACAGGAAATTGATTTATCTAAAGGGTTCTTCAGCTTTTATATTTGTCTAGAGCAATGGACAAATCTACTTGACGTATAGATGTGTTGAAATTGATTCGCTATCTTCAAGGAACTTAAGTTATGTGATTAGATTGGTTGTTTTTTTTTTCAATTTAAGAAATGTTTTTAATATGAAAAGGTCTTTCATCACATTCGTCAGTTACAGTGGTCTGTTAACTATTAAAATTATTTCTACATAGTCGACAAATCAACAACATTTATCCTCCCCCAGTCAATTATTTTCACATGTCATTGATAGTAAACATGTAAATTCTATGGGATATAATCTCAATCCTTCCGGACATGTTTATTCACTCTTCATCTCTTGAGAATGATAAATAAGAACAATTATAAATATCGTTTCCAGTCTTCTTCAATCTCTTCCACATTATTTCAATAAAGCTGTCCATTTGATTACATAAAAGTGCCTCAACAGCGTCCGAGTTATTGAAGGTTGGCAGGCCGAGGCCAGATATTGAAAAATCTATTGATGGTAATGTGCAACGATATTAAGCACAACTGGTTATTATAACCTTGAATGATAATAATAAATTTATTGAGATACTGTGTTTCAATTTTACCCTACTATATCAAACGCACGACACAAAGGTTCTCATTTTTAATATAAGATTGTTCAGAGGGATGTATTTAGTTTTTCACACTTTGTTATTTTCATCAATACATTTTATATATGATGAGAACTAATTTTCAATAAAAATGAGAGTTTGAATTAACGACCAGAAGAATATAACGATTTATAGAAATTTAAATTTAAAATTGAAATATCGTTTTTTAGAAGTAGTAAAAATATCTGTGTCGCAACATAAAAATACATTTCTATAAGAGAAAAAAATGTCGTGTGGAATTGAAAAAAAAAACGAATTAAAATCTTTCAAATGTGTTTTATATTACGTAAAATGATTTGCATATGAAAAAAGGAGTTAGGAAAGAGTCGATAGAAGGAAACTCACGGAAAGTATTCATTTATAAGCCGCGGGGAGAGTTAAATTGGACAAATGCTGCTCGGAGGAAGGAAGAATTGCGGTTATTAATTAGTGGCAGGCAGGCAGTGCAGGTGGGCCCAGATAACGCCGGCCGCAGGAAGGCCAGTCGCTCAAGCGTTGATTTGCTAATTGAAAGAGAGAGAGAGATGGTTTAATATTCCGTCAGTTTCTCTCGTTAGAACGGGATGACGTCTTTCGCATCCTGAACCTCTTCGTGCACTTCAAAAACACGTGTTCCAACTTTCTTTGTTTTACGGACAATTCCTAATAATGATTGATGTGAGCTCGATGACTTTTTTGCGTTGTTGTTGTTTAATAAAACGACAATCAACAATGATTTATTGATATAAACAATGTGCCTTTTTCCCCTTAAATCTCTCATCAATTTTAGGGTGATTATATCGTCATTTACTTTATTGTCACGCATTAATTGGTGTAGTTTAGTAATTATTTCCATTTTTAGACTCGGCGTGTCGTGTGGAAGTGTAAACATACGAAGAACAATGCCGGTGGCTATACTTCATGGTCTAAAGGCAAAAAACACTTTCAAAGTGGATATTTTCGCTACTATAGCTGTTTCTATTACTGTTAACATCTTTAAATGGCGAAGCGTGGATCGATCATGAAATAAACAGGTTAAGAACTGACAAAGAAAGTTTTAAAAAACTATTTAAAGTATTTTATTTTTATTTTTATGAATAAAACAGCTTTCCACTGTCCTTATTGCGATGGGGAAATATTAGAAGAGCCTGGCTCATCAGTGATGAACCCTGTCAGCGGTTTCGCAAGTTTAAACTACCAGATCGCTCTCCTATATTGTATTGGACTGTTCTATTTACATGGACAGGCTACAACTATTAAGTAATGTTTATTGTTTGATATATGGCATAGGATTGAAGCTATATACAATAGAATTGCTTTGAAATTACGGGCGTTTCAATTCTTTCGGACTTCTTTCGCACAGAAGTTGTCTTGAGGATCTTTTCCTTGTAACTTATTTGACGGATTTTTCTGTATCAAGTTATTGAAGGTGTTACATCTTGTGACGAATGAAATAATTAAATAGCTATAATTAATCCATTTATTATAATAGGACATTGATATCAGGGGGGAATAACATATTGTTTTTATAAGAATTCATCATACAGGTTGCCTTAATATTGCCTCTTAATGCTCCCCTAACATATTTATTTATAGATTAGCTGGCGTAGTTAGTAAATAATTTCACTTATATAAATAACCAAAGGTTTATTTTCTATACATACGTTATATTATTCTTCAACTTTCACCCCAGGGCACAGGGTATTGCGTGCTATTTATCATTTTACGAGAATATCTGCACCTCAACTTGTTGCAAACTACAGAATTGAACAGAGCTATAAGCTTCCCTGGGATCGTATCTACTAATTCATGCCACAACGTACTTCTTCAACCTAACGTGTAAATTCGTCAGGGCGGGGGTTAAACGTAATCTGATGACGACCAGGCACAAGCAACAGATTCCCATTTCCCCACATCAGATTGATGGGTAGCGTGTGGTGTGCTGATCCAATACACTGCCCGGATGGAATTTCACCGCATCTGCTGCACTGTGGGCAAGGTCAGAGTATCATCAACCTCTAACTACGTACGTCTTCTTTCATCCATTGAAAAAGTCAAAGCAAACCCACATTTAAAGACAGAAGTACTATAAATTCTGCAGGTGTTACACAAAGCAGAATGCCTTTTCCAACCTTATGTCGTCTACAAGGTCTTGTAGCGTTACCATGACACGAACATTTCTGTAATTGATTCTTTTATGAAATCTAAACTTCTAAGATTTTTTTGGATATATCCAAAGAAAAGCCAGAGTCTTAACGACTTGATCAATATCTAGAATTCACTCTTTTCGATAGTAGAGGGTTCGAAATGCCCGAAATGTAAAGCAGATCGCTATCCTATTTTTATATTCACATTGGTTGCCAATTCACAAACTGAAGTGACAACTAGGGGAATGTGGAATATATTTAGAGTTCTTACAGTCTATTTTTATCACAACTCATTACATGTTCATCTATAACAGAAATGTATAAACACAATTTTAAGGTAATCTTGTTGAAGTCCATTTGCAGTTGAGACTATTACTCCATCCGGTGTGCTAGCTTAAACAACATAAGTCCAACATAAATCAGAATTCATGTACAAAGGTTTTGTGGATTTTTCTATAAATAGAATGAAAGGTAAGGCCGTAATTTTTTATTAAGAGGGAAAATAGAAGCTTTCTGGCATGCCCTCCATCAGAACGATGTGTGTAACAAGTAATATAAAATTGTTTATGAAGATCTTGTCCGAAAACTTCTATTTTTCCTTTAAATAAAGGCGTTGCTTTTCATCATTTTCAAAGCAACATTGAAATAAGAAATTGCTTAAAGCTCGCATATATCATCTGTGGTATTGAAGGAATAATCATATTATCGTTTCCATTTATACCTCTCTTCTTAGTGGGTACAATGGTGGCCTCATACATTTGTAGGAATTTGTATTCAAAGTTTTTTGAATACTCTAGCTCCCTGTGGCAGCTTTTTTTATTGGTGTCTCTGGTAAAAAAAAGACGCACTTCATTTTAGAATCGTCTAAGGAAGTAGTTACACATGCTGACTCTATTTTCCCAGTGTTAAGCGAAGTCCAGATTGATTATATATAAAGATAAGCTCAAATTTTCCCAAATGAATATTTACAGCATCCAAAATATATTTTGAATTCGCATGCCATGTCTGAAAACATATCCAAACCAAATAAAAATGTTATTATTTTATAGTTATTATGTTAACACATTATAATATATATAATATATGGTTATATATAACATATGATCTTGTTAGATCATATGCCGAATTTCGACAACTACGATCCAGGATCGAATCAAGCAATTGTTTTCTGTTTTAATGCCCCCGAATCTTGCAAAATCTAACCATACTAGTGAATGCAAGGAACAAACGGGATCTGGAATATTAATATTTTAAGTTCAAAACTCGAAATACTTTCTGAATGTGTAGACCTGTGTTGCACTTACAGTAAAAGAAGTCGCCAACTACCCGACATGATTATTATGGCCTCTACCACGTGTAGGAATAAGTAAAAAACCTTCTTGTCTACTTGAATACCTCATGGCTATCCCTCGTTTACTTGTCTACTAATCGTATATTTTACCATTTGATCATAGCAATAAAGCCTAGTTATCACTTTATATAGATCATGTGGGGTAACGGGTCACCTGCTTGACTGTGGAATGTAAAAACACAGCTTCGTATCCTTGCATGTTATTTTTCAATTGTTGTAGGGCTAGGTGCCATAACGATTTTTCGTGACACGTTTAATTTAGAGAACTTCGTGACACCTTTCCCTTTTATAATGACACGGCGTTTTTGCCGGTTAGCCATCGCAAGAACATGTACCGTGTTAAAAAGAACGATACCTCTGAGATTTTGTTTTTCAAATATCTATGCATTAGCGCACGTGGGACCTTATTGATATAATCAAATATTGAGAATCAATCGAGAAAGAAAGAGATATACATTAATCAATTTAAAGCCCATGTTTGTTTCGATTTTAAATAAACTATTTGTGTAAATCGTTTTTTGAAAATTCTTATCATTTTTTGCTTCTTTTATCTAAAAATGGTGACCAAAATGCGGTAAAAGGACAATGCACACAGGTAAAAATATTTCGTATTTTGAACGGTTCTTGGTTTCTATACATGTAAGACTTCATCATTTTATAACATGCTGCTCTTTAGATGCGGCTTGTTCACGAGGATACTGTAGAAAAGGCTGTGTTTGCCTAAAATTAATACCGGGAATGATGAGAGGAATTTAGCGTGGGGAGGGGGGGTGTTATAACACAAAAAATACGCGCAACACACATATTAATGCCTCACAAACTTCTAAAAGTGACATGGAATACATTTTAAAATGTAAAATCTTGTAAAAGTATAACGAAAATCGATTTTTTTTTTTGTCTATACCACACACACACTAACACACACACAAAAGATGGAAAATTTGCCCTCTAAGTGGTTTTGATGAAAGGTCAGATTTGAAGAAAACGTTAATGTATGTTGGCGCTAATCATCTCTGAAATTGCAGGTGAGCTGGCGTCTGCCCTGGAGCCAGGGACATGGCGTCATTAACTGTTGACTCAGCCCGGCGAACTGTAATGAAGAGTCAATGATCAGTGGCTAGGAAAGACGCCTCCCCATTGGTCGGCTGACTTCATTGCTGCTTGAGGTAGTGCACTTGCTGGTGTATTGATTGGTGGTTGTGTGGCGACTGACTGTCTGCTGACATCTTGTCTGCTCCCCGCGGCACTTGGTGCAACTTCTCTTTGATCCTAAAATAGCATCAGGTGTCTCTACCAAAATATCTTGAAGACATTTAACATTTAATATAAACAGAACGCTAAGTATTTTATAAAAAGATATCTTAAATACTCGTATTTTAAATATTTTTGAGCACTTTAAAAATGCTCTGCGATAATATTTAATTAAACGCGTGTACTATATATAATACTGCACTGAATAAAGAAAAAAATATATAAATATGAAAAAAGTCGATCGCTCATAAGAACCAAAATTCCTTGCTTCCATTTTACTGTACGTGTCCAGCATTTGTATCTCATCCTAGAAAGAGGAAAAATAAAAATCAGGTAAAAAGTTTCTTTTAATTTTGAATTTGCAAGCTTTCGAGCAAATATACTTCTCTTCAACGGGCTAATACTCCTATCCCCCGATTTACACGGTACTTGTTTTACACGTTTTCGCTTTTACACGGTTTTCCAAATATATATTTTTGTTTTTATCGCACTATACTAAATGCTACTGTGATTGAACACATGCGCTGTGTACACATCTCACGAGGAATCCCGAGCTTATGTGCTGACTACATATTTTAACCTGTCAATGCATTTTATTTTTATTTCTGTGTACACCTATCCCCCGATTTACACGTTTTTCTCAGGAACGTATCTACCGTGTAAATCGGGGGATAGGTGTACTCTTATATAGTATATTTGCTCGAAAGTTTGCAAATTCGAAGCGTATCAGCCCGTTGAAGAACAGTATATTTGCTCGAAGGATTGCAAATTCAAAATTAAAAGAAACTTTTTACCTAATTTTTATTTTTCCTCTTTCAAATAATTTCTGGGTAACTATTGCTCACATTGTCAGAAGGTGCACACATAATAATCGTAATTCTCCAATGGGAACTCATTCTATTATATTTTAACGTATATAATGGAAGATATTATAGACATATATATAAAATGGAAGGATTTAAAAGCACGAATGTTTCTTTTATACATAATACAAACTTCTACTGCCCTTACTGCGATGAAAAAAATATATTGGGAGGGCTTGGCTCATCAGTGCGTATATAAGCAGAATCGTCCAATACAGTATTGGAGCTCTGAGAAGCGGTCTGGTGGATTAAATAGGCGAAACCGCTGGGAGGGTTCACCACTGATGATCCAAGCCCTCCCAATATATTTTTTTCATCGCAGTAAGGGCAGTAGAAGTTTGTATTATGTATAAAAGAAACATTCGTGCTTTTAAATCCTTCCATTTTATATTATGTATAGATGGAGCGTTATTGCTTTGTGTTAATATATCATATATAGACGTTTTTGTTTCTTTAAAGAGAATATATATTGAATAAAAAAATAAGAAAATGTAACGATAAAATATCAATTGAGCATGAAAAACCATCAAGGATATTTATCCTACGTAAAAAATAAACCTCATCAGTATGAAGAGAAACCATGTGAAGAAATAGTGTAAATTATTCATCACTTTAAGTACAGATTTTTATCAGATACCTAAAATTAGCAGTGTAGTTAAGAATAGTCCTATGTGTGCTTATTTATTTTCGAATTTTAATATCAACCATTATATGTTATTTTGATGTTAATAGAAAGTGGATGCGATATTGAAACTTGGAGTAAACAATATTGTAATGATATTCGGTTATTTATAGATTCCCTCTCTTACACAGAAAGATGAGGAAAGACCAGCGTCAGGATGACAAGCCAATTTATTTTGATCAACACAATCACACCGTACCCATATAAAAGACTAGAAAATGACCATCTATGCTTAATAATAGATTTTAGGTTGAAAATATGTAGATAAAACTGTTATTATAATAATTCTGTTTTTTTTTTTGCTATATATAAATATATATAAATTCTTTTTTTTTCTATGTTCTGCTTAAATGACGCGTAACTGCCGAGGTAAAAGCGTGAACTTGTTATAACCCTATATTGTTACATAAAATATAAAAAATATTTTTTATTATTATAAAATAATAATATTTTATAATTTGTTTTAATCACATCATTAATTTACAACTATCTTTCATATAATTCCTTTAGATTCTAGATTCCTTTAAGATAATATCTTTATACTTAAGATTTTTAAGGTAATACCAAAAATACGGATCCGTATAATTGAAACTTAAAAATTTCGTTATGACCTTAAAAATCTTAAGGATAAAGATATAATCTTAAAGGAATCGGAAAATGTTTACTTATTCAATTTTAAATGTTTTTGAACTTTCAAATAAGATCTATGGAACCCCCAGTTCATCAAGACATTGTTAAATCTGAATGAAATACTCGTAATTATAATTTTAAAAATTAAAAGAACGAATTTAAATAAATAAAACTATTCCAAATCTTGTAAGTTGACCAATTGCACGGGTAAACATCGTCTAAAACTATCGTAATATAATGATCGAAAAAAACGATTTTTCTGCTTCGAATACCTATGTGCTATACAGAGATCGCTTTGGTCACACCACACTAATACGATCTGGTGACAATCATTCCTTTCGCATATTTAAAATTGCGACTATGTTCTTGCAGTCATTCCAAATAGAAGACATATATTGCCTTGAGGCGCACGCGCTAAAATATATATAATATATTGTAACAAAGTATTTATTAATTTTATTATTTTTATTAACAGAGTGGTCATTTTTATGTTTATATTTTGCTACTCTGTAAATTTCCCTCGTGGCTTATCTTTTGTTTACCATTCATAGTTTGTTCTTGCCTGAAATAAATTGTTGTCTCATCCCGAAGTTGGTCTTCACTAACTTTCCACGTGGCAATATTATTCTCAGAGATATTTATTTTAATAGTTGAAGACTCATTTCTACAATTCGTTAACTGATAATAAAATATTTGGCGAAGCTTGGTTCATCAGTAGGGAACTTTCCCAACGATCTCGCTAATTTAATTCTCCAGATCGCTACAACTATTACATTGTTTATTATACGTAAATTTGAAGGTTTATTATCGGTTATGGTGTTTACAATTACAGCTTCCTCTCTTCATAGTTTCGATAAACACCATCACTAGGAATAAATCTTCAGGTTTAAGTTATATAAGCAGAACAGGTGTATCGATGTGATATATTTGGCAATATTTCTTGAAGGTTTCACCATTGATGACCCAAGCCTTCAAAATCTATATTATTTTTCATTAATTGAAGAAATTGGTCATGAGAGAGAGAGAGAGGGATTGAAAGAAATAGCGCTGAATAATTCCGAACCCAAAATATAGATGGCACTATGTGTTTTGCTTACTAATTCAATGTCGAACGATATTTTAAGAACCACTTCTTCTCTGGAATAATCGAAAAAATGAAACCATTAACTTTATCATTTATCAATGGATGGAAAATAGAAGCAACAAATGTAATCGCAAACCTTTTTTCCTCAATATTGAGCCTATTATAATTGAAATATTATTTACACAATTAGATTATTTTTTTGGATTATAAATTTATTTATTTGTCTAAAACTCGTAGGATGTTATGAAATCGAATCCGTCCCTGTACTGATGATGGCTATAGCCCGAAACCATGGTATACAGGTTGGCTTCTTGTATGTATTTTCCAAACCTGGTGCTGTAGCTTATTCTTCATCACAACTGAAGTTTTTTACTAGGGTGATGAACATAACGTATCGTTCTAAGGCATAATAAAAGGGAGATATGCCTCTCTAGGTACAGGAATATAATACTCCTGCAACTTTATGTTTTATATATATTTTTAAATGCCTATGTAATATTAAATATTATTTTTTATTATTTTGGGGAAGAGTTTTGTTTGAAGAGGCTCACTAATTACTTAACCTGCCTATACAACAGTGGTATAGGCACGTGAAGTAATAAGTGAGCCTCTTCAAATAGTCTTGTTCCACGAAAAAGTTTGGCTTTTAGACATACGAAATATTGAAAAATTTAATATTAGAAAATTAATACAATATAATCATTTTTTAATACAGAAAATATGGATAGCTCAATTTTCAAACATATATATGTGTGTTTTTTTAAATATATTATAATATTTCAATGTGTGTAATGTGAGTTTTTTTTTCACGCCTCAATTTTATTAACCATTTTTTTAATACAGGAAATACTACTGTTCAGATCCCTCTGTATATTAACGGTATTAAAAAAGGGCGATAAAAGTTACTGTAAATATTGACGAAGTGGAATTACCGCGTGATATCGCAACACGTATAACGTTATTGAACGTTTGATCAACATGTCTTTGAAACTATTCAACAACATTGCCAACAACTTTTGAATGTAAGAATAAATACTGAGGTGTCGGATTCATTCAGCGCTATTTATTTCAATCATATAAAATGAATTTCTACAATTGATGTAATGAAAATGTAAAAGATGAAGGAGAGCTTGGCTCATCAATGGTTAACCTTCCCAGCGATTCCGCCAATTCAATCAACCAGATCGCTACAACTATCACAGTCTCTTAAAGATAAAGGTTACCTGGCCGGCATTCATATTTCTAAGATTAAATTAATTACGATTTTTCGTTTAAAAGAAACACATTCGGGTTAATTTTCAAATATCGCTCTACAATTATGAGCCGCATTATATTATATTATAGTCTCAATCTGCCTATATAACCCAAATTTGAAGGCTCATTTTTGTTGATGATGTTTAACGAAAATATGAAAAGAAGCTTCTGTTTTTCCTTCGAGCAAAGTTCTTCCGCTTGTAGAACAAGACAACAAACGTCTGTTTTATTAAACAAATATGGAAAAACAACACAGGCATTTTACTGGTTTGTGATTCAAAATGGAAAATAACTTCCAGATTTAGCTATACTGGGTAATGTTGGCTATTAGACTCTAAGGTTAGCCATTGACGACATACTTCAGAGCACTAGTTGTGAACACCACCAGGCGAGGTCAACAAAGCCAGGTTATCAACGCGGCGCATTTCTAAATTAGCACCGTTCTCCAGGATGACTGATGACTCGCCTTTCTTGGTTGACAAGTCCTGGAAGACCCCCTCCCTATACTCCTGTTTGGTATCATCATCATTTATAGGTTTGGCCATTTATTTTATTATATAACCCTACTAATTATAGAACGTTGGGGAGACCTGTGAAACGCTACAGGTTGCATTGGAGGAGTTTAAATATATCATTCCTCTCGGCTAATTTGTATACACATGTGTATTATATAGCTGTGGAGAATCCATGATAAGAGGTGTAAAGGCACATGCTGTGTTATATATATTTCCATTATTTTCACTGTTTGCTTCTTTCCCATAAACATTTAAACACATATATAGATTCACATTATATGCATTATATGCAAGACATGGGTTTTTATGCCGTCCCTGTACTAATGATGGACATAGTCCGAATTGACCGCTTTATATAAATATATAGCTTTTCTTTGTAACTCATTTATTTCCAATCTATATACCTGCTTAAGAGAGGAAAGACATATCCGAAATTTTGTATTGAATTATTACTAACTAAATAAAACGCTTCCCCGTAGTATTTTCTTTTCAACATTATGATATACTTGTGTATAACTATTATAAAATAATAATTAAAAATGTGACAAAAAAGTAATATTTATATATATAAAGTGACCTATCTCCAAATTACATACTGAATCGCTCTTTACTCTATTACAATGAAAGGTTTTCAAAAGAGAAATTCGGTGAATACTTTAATAGATAAATTGTTTTGTACTTTAACGTTTAAAAGAAGTCAAAATATAATTGTTC
>CP092886.1:6210114-6274236 GCA_030710605.1 Cordylochernes scorpioides
TGTTGTAATGTGCTATAGCGAATATTGTTGTTGTAAATATTGAGTACTATTCTTTTTGAAGGTTTATTTGGGAATTATACGAGCTTTTGAGGTATAATTAGTTTATTATCCATTATATTTCATGGAATATAAATGTTTAAAAAAGAGTTCCCAAGTTCCTATCTATAAATTAATTAAATTTAAAATCATAGAAAGCGTATCATAGAAACTCGGATGGAAGGGGATTGGCTATGCAAGGAGCTGGAAGAATCTATTAAGCCGGAGATGAGAAAATTAGAAGTCCTAACCTCAGGTGAGCGAGCCCCTGTGCAGAAACCTGCAATTTTCAGGCCACCCAATCCCTCCACAGCCGAGTGTGATAAATTGCCAGTGGAAGATAAGAAGAAAGCGAGCTACTTAGATGTCCATTAACAGATATCGCGGTCAAGGTGAGGTGCACAGAAGTGCTGCAGGTTCTGTGCACCAGAACTCAAGACTTCATTTATCACTGCTTCTCACCGCCAGCTTTTTTACCACCATGCCTCATAATAATCGTCCTGTGCTAATTATAGTTACTCTCCCCAAACCTGTTTCTAACGGCTTTTTGGGACTAATGCTTTGTGAATGACGAGAAATCGGAGGTCTGTAAGTGCATTCCACAAACCCTCTACCCATCCCTCTGGTGTTGCTGATATGATCTTAATTCCATACAATCGTAGCTCCCAGTAATAGGTGAAGGGACGTCCTCTCGAGCCATTACCAACGTATTTGAGAGAACATTGACTACCTCTTTGTGAAATTCTATACATGTTCGGGAAATGAGAACTTGTGGTAGATGGAATAGGTTTCCGTTTATCTCCCTCTCTGATTAACATCCTTTTCGAAATACAAATATCAGCTTTCATAAAGCCAAACGTTAATATATAGTTGAGCCTCTATGACTTGTATACAGATTTGTATAGGGGCCAGTTCTTCCAAAGAGCTGATCAACTAGGCGTGGATCTGTGCAGTGTTTCATTCAATGTTCGGATTATTTAAATTCCTTCGGAAAAATTGAATTCCTTTAATAGGAAATACATTTCAGGAGTCAACAAGTCATTGAAACTTCAAGGAGAAAATAAAAAAGAAGGAAAATATTAAGAATCTGAACATTTTGCCGATTCTATATTTTAAGAATTTAATACTATTTATATACTTACTATTGTTCAACTGCGATTTAAAAAAATTGTAGGGTCCTGGCTCATCAGTGGCAAACCTTTTCAATGGTTTCGCCAGTGCAATCCACCAGAGCGCTCTATTTTATTGGCTGTTCTTCTTATATAGCTGACAATATTGAGGAATTCTAGGTGAAGGCATTGAAAGAATCTATGGACCTAGAGTTTGAAGAAAGAAGATCTAAATATAGAAATAGAAAAGCGACTAGGAGAGTTATATTCTCAATTCAGTAAGGAGAGAGTAGTAATTGTGATTTTATTTCTAAGAAATAGCGCTGAGTTGTTGTTATACATACGGATGGTACCTTCTAAATATTGTTTTGTTCCTGTTCTACCACAGGTATATATTGTGTGGTAATATCTACATGTGGAACCGGTGTCAACGTGCATCGAGCGACACCAGCATGTTTTAAACTCGGCGGCATCCATCTCTGCCACGTCGCACTGACCTTGTCAGCATCGATTGTGTCCTACCCGCCATCTCTACTCCACTCATCGGACAATCTACCTGTACACAAGCAAGCATTGGGGAGGTTGCTGGACTGAATCATGCATGATCTTACTGACGATTGCTTCTAAAGATGACAAAATCCTCAACTCCCGTTCAGCTTCCAGATATGCTTCATATATACTTCATATACAGTACTTTTGCAGGTTAATATACAGGCTTATATGCAGATAAAGCTCTTACAAATTGGTCTAAACACACTCATGGATAAACTTAAGGAAGTTTCATATATCAAGCATGAATCACTCCTTATTTTCTTACATAACGGCGTATTTCCCATACATGTGAATTCAAACGTTCTCCTTAAAAAATAATAATAGCGCAATAAAAATATATACATGTTAAAAGGTTAAACTTCCTTAAGTTTTGCCATGAGTAAAGTTCTGAGGAATAATCTCTAATATAAAACTGGGTGCTCAGGACAAAGATAAAAGATGAAAAAATGTTCAATTGCCTTTTTATAGCGGAGGAAAAGGGGGTGACTATTATTTGCATTTACTTATTATATATACATATACTTATGTGAGCTTGAAAAAAAAGGGGTAATGTAGAAAAATCAGGCATTAACATTATCGAAAGGCGCACATCCTTATCGCTTTTCTAAGTTTATAATATACTTGAATATTTATCAACTGTCGAGAAAAATAAAAGATAGATAATATAAATCTCTACCATCAATGACCTGGGAGTAAGTGCGTCTTGGAATTCCCTGACAGCTTGCCATTCAAATTCAGAACGTGCTTTATAATTTATTATATTGACACCAATATGTAGAATTACACAACCTTAAAACGTTTTCAATTATATTGTATTAATACCCTGATACTCGATAATTGAATATGATGGAACAATTCAAATTGATGTGAGGAGAAAACAAAGATAAATATTTCTCCCAAAGTGGCAGGAGCTGTCACGTAAAAAATTACTCAATTCTCTTGACAGCGCCTGAATTGAGAGGTGCGGCAGTGATTCCCTTCGCGCTGGTCACAAGTACGAATCACTCAGGCGAGCAATCCTGTCGTGCACGCAGATAGAACGACGTGAAGTACATTCGTTCCAGTACTTTACGCTACACATATGTTCGTTAAATAAAAGTATCAATTTATGAAGTGCCTTTTTTACAAATTGAGGCTATAAATAAAATAATGACTTGTTATATAAGTGAATTGGTTGACTAACTTATGTGGCGCGGGTCAAAACTGTCATGGAACAGATCAATAGTTGGTTGAATTTTTATTTGGAAAGGCAAGTCACACTGTTTAATAAATGTCACTGGTTTGTGTCGTATCGTTCAGAGTTCTTTAGAACTTTCCGTAGACGGCAAGAAGGATTTCGTAAATTCCATCGCGTAGGAAATTTCAGAAATATTTTTTAAATAATCAATCATGTAATCACCGCAAAAGGCTTCTTTACTAATTTAGTGACTATCTATGGCTATGACTGAGTATAAAACAAGCTTTTTCGAGAGTTAAAAACTCTTCCATGGGCGTTTCCCCAAAGTATTGACCTTCAAAGTACAGTATACATACGCGACTCTCTAGACTATGGAAGACTTTTCAATTCCAGAGCTTAATAATATTAGCTTAAGTGGGTTAGAAAGTCTGGGGTATCTAGTGTGTCTCCAATAAAGGTCACTGTGCATCAAATAGCTTTCAAAATTATTGTCTGAATCCCGATATACATGCTGAAAGGTAAAACTTTCTTAAGTTTTGTCCATGAGTGTATATGTAATAAATTAGTGAAGAAACATTTTGCAGAGTACGTGATTAAAATTATTTTGAAAATATTTCGTAAATTGGTCATCAATTTGATATTTAGAGCCAAAAACCTATATTTCGAGAGATAAAAAACCGCGTCAAGCAAGTAGAAGCGCCATTACTACGTCTACAAAATACGAAAGGTAGCATTTAAAAAAAATTGTTTATAAATAAAAGATATACATACTGAGAAAGAATATTCAACGCCATTTTTCTCTCCTTCTATAGACATTTTAAAGGTTTATTTGGAGAAAATAAAATAGTTTTAAAGCACTTAAATAATTATAATATATTGCCAATACATAAATAGCATATATAAGCGAAATAAAAATTGAAGATTTTCTATTTTTCAACTTAGATTTTAGCACAAACAAATAATTAGTTCACTTTTTAATCGATTTCATATATTATTTTATGCCAACGGCTTGAAATATTTAATAATTATTATGTTTATATTTATATGTGTGTAATTTTAAATGTAATTTATAAATAATACAGAATTTTTGTACAGAAATAATCGTAATTTCACTACGTAAGTATTGGGAAACATTAAGAATTTCGTATGTGAATCCCAACACTGCCTTATGCTAGGAGTTGCCCAAGAACGCCATCATGGCGAGACCGGATTATAAAGGAGAAATCAATGAAGAGGGAGATTCTCTTATCACACGACGAAGTATCATCAATATTGCTTTATAATAAAAGAAAAATGAATCATTCGCGCTGGATGTTATTGTTATTCCGAGCACATTTTAGTTGCGACTGTATATTCGTGTTGAAAAATAAGCTTTGCTATTTATAAAACTAAGTCTAATATTGAAGATGGAAACTACGTTCTTTTTTTTTTTCGAAGTGAGCAAAAAGGTTGCGAAGGAAGGATGTCATGGGTATCACCCTGAGCAAATGATTAACGACCTCCTGACAGAACCTCAAACGTCCCCCCTCCCCTCGAACTTCCCAAAAATTCTGTCCCTTTTCAGTGACTTTTTTTTTCAAGGGACATTCTCAATTAAAAGAAAAGAACACCGAGGGAAAAGATTAATGAAAAAATATCATTTAGACGACGTCAAGCGAAGCTTAGTGTATGGTATCTTTAAATGGAAGCATCACATACTCTTAATGGTCGACGAATGTCATAAATGATGAACGTCGGGAACAACCAGTTGAAATATGGTGGTCCTGAAGGCCGCGGTATTTACAACCTGGCACAAGTGCAAATTGTATTCTGTCACCCCCTCCTCCCCTTTGCATGGAGGAAAAAAAAAGAGAGATGAATGTGATGAACACTTGTTTATCGCGACATAATGTGGTTCTTCGGTATTTATCATTCAGGTAAAGTGGTCGGATGTTTCACTAGGCTCCAAAATCATTCACCAAAGGATGATCCCATTTTCTTCTTACACGAAGGATTTTGGGATTTCACTCTGAGGACTATTTCGTTGCTTACCAAAACACTCCATAAATTGAATCCTTCCTATTTAGGTTTGTTTCTGTTACTATTCATGTTTATAGGATTTCAAAGACGAATTTATAAATATCCTTTAATATATTTGCATGTCACCTGAGGATGACAAAGTGAATTAGAAATTTTGTCACACGCGATATTATACACGATACACTTTGATCTTGCCCAAAAGGCCGAGAAGTGATATTATAGACACGGCGTGTTAACTTTCAAAAAGCAATTATGTTTATATATTTTTTTCGGAAAATAGAGCAATATATAGAAATTTGTTTTTAGAATGCTTCCTTTGATAATGATATTTGAAGTCCTTTCTAGAAAAACAACTTTAAGAACATCTTATCATCTGTCAGATGAAAGTATGGTAATATTTGATCGCCACTTTATTCTTTTAATTTTTTTCCATTGTGAACTTATGCTCGAAATTTTTCGAAAACGCTAGACGATAATGGAAGACATTATATAATAAAATGTGCAGACAAGATTGCAAGTTTGGGCAAAGCACGTTCATGTGCCGTGTTCAAAACACATGTGGTATTCTTTCACATTTGAGTCACTCGCCTATTTCAATTGAAATATCTACGGCTGTAATTCCTTTTCTTTTACACATGTTTTTGAAAATTATAAAAAAAGAAACCATGTATCATTAGGTGCATTAAGATACAAAATATAACAAACATATTCATCTTTTTATCAATTGAGTTTATAAAACTGGAAACATTGAAACTTAGAATCTACAATGTTTTTTTTTCACTTTTTAAATGTCTATTTTTGATGAATATTCGTTAAAATGATCACAAGCGCGAACATCTCAACTTAATTTTGCTTTCAATTTACGTTACCAAACAGACACTGTTCTCATCATACTCGTAGAATGTCTACATTGGTTTATTTAGTCGGTTGAGAAAACGTGAAAAGTTTTTATTTATAAAGCATAATGTGTGTGCTATAACGTTATTCCGACATTTTAAGAAACCGAAATCCAATCTTTTGTCAGGTGAAAGAAGCAATAAACAGAGTTGTTAAGTAATGAAAGGATTTTAGTAAAATGAAGCATTAGGTTATACCCATATGATGTAATTTCCTTTAGTTAATTTTGACTATAAAATCAGTTATCGTCCATTTTAAATTTCGTAAATATATATTTGAAATATTATATCTAGATGAAATGAAACTCGTTAGGTCGACGTTTTCCATTGAGCGTGTCATGAGATCATATGAAATGTGCGAATTCAAGTGAAATTCCATAAAAAGGTATTGATTTATTCGCCCAAATTTTGAAAGTTTGTATCGTCTGCAAAAATATTTTAAGTGTTTGTGTGTGCCTCTGTAATGATTTAGAATCCATCCAAAGATGACCAGCGAGTAGTTATGAAGTTTTTTTTAAACATCAGACGGGCAAAAACCAATTAAAGTTAATCGAAAAATACCTGTGAGATATAGTGAGAAATGTTCTTACAAAACAACTGTTACAGAGTTGATTCCAATATTGAGGAAAGGACGTGAGGAAATGTGAGATTTAGTGTGTATAGGTGAAGCCCATATTGTTACAAAGGAGAAGAGAATAAGCAATAAAGCTGGACTGTCGAAGACGCTATCGAGAGGAATGTACATCCTTTATTACTAGATAAAAGAAATCTGTAAATAAAGAAGTGTTTCTAGAGGAAATATCGGATGTTGACAGACCATCAAGATGAACGTAGGGGCTTGAGTTTGATTCACTTGATATACGATCGGAAAAAGAGTGCGATGGCTTTTTTTTATATCATATCTGTCGCCAGTGACTAAACATTGCTCCATCATTTTGAAGCGTCTATCAAGTCATCCATTATGTATTGTTAGAATTATTCATTAAAAAAAAAAATTATCAAAACCTCAATAATCTTCAAATAAGGTTATGATTAGCGCGTTTTTTATTATAAAGAACATTGATTGAAGGGGCTTCGAAAAAAAAAAACCTATGTAGACAATCAATGCCTACTACATTCAGACGCTGAACAAATCGTAAAAAATAAACGCTCTGAAATGCTGGCAATTGAGAGTTATTGTACTTCAAGACAATGCACGTTCGTATGTGGCAAACATTGTCAATGATTGTCTTCTCACAGCAAATTATTGTCTTCTCACTTTACAACTCTGATTTATTACCATGTGACTTTATTTTGTTAGGAATCTTAGAAAAGTCAGATGTTGAAGTAAAAGCAACTGTTCTAAAATAGTTTAAGTCAAAAATAAATTCTAAAAATTCCAAAAATATATATTTTGGGAAATAAAAATTTTATTTTTCTCTTTCACAGATCCAGATACACCTCTATTTAAATACATAGATATATTCTGAACTAGTTCAAAAACAGACCGAAGTTATTTTTCACAGACGATATTCGCCAGCTCTGCAGATAGCAGGATACGGATATGATACCTGTGGATCTGTGAGAGAGAGAGAAAGAAAAAATAGAATTTTTATTTCTCAAAATATATTTTTTGAGATTTTGAAAATTTATTTTTGACTTAAGCTATTTTAGAAGAGTTGCCATTACTTCAACATCTGACTTTTCTAAGATTCCTAACAAAATAAAGCCATGTGGTAATAAATCAGGGTTTTAAAGTGAGAAGACAATAATTTCCTGTAAGAAGACAATAATTGACAATGTTTGCACATACATTCGACACTCTTATAGAATTTGAACATCGCCTTTCAATAAAATATCCCATATTATAAATAGCTTTTAAAGATGTATTAGTAAATTATATTCAACGTGCTTCATTTGATTGCGCCCCATACTTATATATGTAATTACGAAAGAAAAAATAAAAGATAAAAAGATCAGGTGTTGAAATCAAAAATAAAAAGGCATATCCTGACCAGGAGCACATGTGCTTTACAGAAGACAGAGCGCCATCTGGTGGAACAGAAATCAACTAAACATTGATTTAGCCCGTTCCCTGATATTTGGCCAACCCAATTTCTTGATAAATAAAAAAAAGCCATCCACGAATATATGTGTGCACAATTGTACCTGCTCCTCTTAATGATTTGTTTTAATGTTTTTATTAAAAGAGAGAGAGAGAAGCGTCTTTTGTGTGTTCACACACATATTTATGTACCAAATGTAACATCTCTCCCTTTAAAAACACATTAAAACAATGCATTTTGTGTTATCACCCCATTAAAAAAACGTAAATTTATAATAACGAATGAGCAACAACACTATTTTTGTCAAATTCAGACAAAAAGCTAACTTGTATACAATGGTTTCAGGCTTTAGTCTTCATCATAGCAAGGGCGTCTTTTAGAATACAAATAACACACTGTTGCTTTTGAATAAATTAGAATGCTTATTCTACATTCAACTGCAACCCTATATTAATCATATTTTCTTTATAAATACTATAAATATGCAAATATATATCTCCATTTTATTCTTTAAGCAAAAATAATCAGCCAATAACCGGATGCATTAGAATATATGATGAATCATATGAAATTAATTCAAACGATTCTTTCATTTTATTTCACAAAAATACGTTTAGAAAAAAAACAAACCAGGTAAATTCAAAGAAAATATAATAATAAGAAGCAATTGTCGAATACGTCGAATAAGCCATTGCAAAACGGTAAATATTTATTTGGAAAGCCATATTTTTATTCATTTTGTTGCTTATTTGTTTAATATATATGTTTATTCGATGCTCTTTTTCTTAATTGTTTAGTTTCTTTTTGATAATTCTGTTACCTACTCTCTACTACAATATGGATTATTGTAAATAGTTTCACGCGCAATTATCCAGATCGGATATAGCGTGTCTTGTTTCCAACTGGTAATAAAATAATTTAATAATAAAAAAAAAAGAAAATTGAATCAAATATATAATATAAAGAAAAAAAACGCATTAATGGTAAAATAAGGGTAAATATTAAAAAAAATAGTTGAAATATATATATATATATTTAAAAGAGAAATGTGAATAAATATATATTTAACAGAGAAGCATGCTCACTCTGATTTTTAATATAAATAGAAAACAATGAAGAGTAAGAAAGAGAAACAAAATGAGTAGAAGGAAGTTTATATTTTTATTGTTGAGGTGAATGTATCAATAATGTATCAATAAATCAGTAATGTATCAATATATATATATGATATATGTATATATTTTTTTCTATGTTCTGCTTAAATGACGCGTAACTGCCGAGGCAACAACGTGAACTTGTTATAACCCTTTGTTGTTACTTAAAAAAAACTTTTTAATACCCAAATAATAATATTTTTATAATTTGTTTTTAATTATCATTAATTTACAACTATCTTTCATATGAATTATATTTAATTCTACTAATATATATGTATATATATAAAAAGATAACGAATTTTTAAAATACCTATCCAAATTTAAAATAACTTTGGAAGCATATTTCAACTTCATAAAAAATAACAACTCGATAAGAAAATTGGTTTTGCAACAATGTTTTCCTGGGGAGGCAATGGAAACGTACGCAGCCGACGTCTTCATTTAAAGGCCTGATGTTCCATTATCTTAAATAAACTGGGAGAGTCAAAATTAATTATACCAACTTATGAAAGGTAATTTATCTGGAGGATTTCTTTAGATAGAATCATTTTCGATTTTTTTTCCCGAAGTTTTAATTAACTTTTTAATGACCGTTAATTTTGTGTTGTTTTTTATTTTCTTTATAAAAAATTATTTTTCAACATTTTAATTTGAACTCAATCCGCTATTTTTCTTATAAAAAATAAAATGACAAAATAGATATAAATTGATTTTTCATTTTAAACAAGGCTATATGAATAACGTTGGTAATATAAAAGTGTATTATATTAATAACAACTCAAAACATGTTTTTAAAACGTATATATTATTACTGGTAATAAAAATGAGTTCTAAATAGCTTATAGTTAATGTTCAGATATACGGGATTTAATAGGCTCTGCAGACTTTTTATTATAAATAGACAGCTTCATGCAGCTTGAGGAACTACACTACTATGTGACTTGATTTACATCAATGTAAATAATTCATAAGTTACTTTAGAAAATAACTCATTGTAAATAGCTCAACTTGATCAACCTTTTATCTCCACGATACTAATTATTACAGATAACTTCATTAAATCAACTTCCATCATTGCTTAACATTCTGTAAATAACTACCTTGTGGTTTCTTCTATCTGCTTATGTTGTTGCTTATTTGTTTAATGTATATGTTTATTCAATGCTCTTTTTCTAAATTGTTTATTTTCTTTTTGATAATTCTGTTACCTAAATATGAATTATTGTAAATAGTTTCGCGCGCAATTATCCAGATCGGATATAGCGTGTCTTATTTGCAACTGGTAAATAAATTATAGTTAATGTTCAAGGAGTTAAAGCACAATATTCTCTCACGTTGGAAATTGTAGAAAATATTTTGAATACTTAATCAAGTGCTCCGCAAAAAGTTTCTTTTTAAATTTATCAGCATTGGCAAGCTTTCGAGTTAAAAAAACTCTTCCACAGGCGTTATACAGGGTGTACCAGGTAAATTGGGACTAACTTTGACAGTCCATAAAACAAAAACTACTTGAGATTAAAAACTTGTTTTTTTTTCATTACGTAGCCATATTCATGTAAAATGCAACAGTACATGTGTGCGCAGTGTAGTGATGAAGAGTAACCGAGAATTTGAAAATCGAGCTGCCATCATCGTTGCTCTGCGCGCCGGAAGGAGCCCCAAAGAGATAGTGGATTTTCTTAAGTTGCCCAAAACCACTATTTATCGTGTCAAGAAGCAGTTTGATGAGGCCGACAGAAACAAAGAGGGGATAGCTACAAGGAAAAAGCACTCGCGTCGATCGGACAGGGTAAGAGGCGAAGAATTTGTCAAAAATGTCAAGGAGAAGATTGATGGAAACCCTGGGAAGAGCATGAGGGCCATAGCCAAGGAAATGGACGTTGGCTCTATGACAATTGTCAGAACTATCCATGAGGACCTTGGTCTCAAGTCTTATGCCCTTCGGAAAGGTCAGTTGCTGACTGAGAATATGAAGAATAACAGAAAAGGAAAGGCTGCTGCCCTCCTCAACAACCTGAAACACGACTCTTTTGGCATGCTAAGGTTCTTCTCTGAAGAAAAGAACTTTGACGTGGACCAAAAGGTAAATCCCAGGAATGATCGCTGGATCTGTAAAGACCCCTCAGAGATACCTGTCGTGATGCACACGAAATTTCCTGCCTCCGTAATGGTCCTTGGCGTTATCAGCAGTGAAGGTGATGTCATGCCTCCCCATTTCTTTGAGAAGGGCCTTAGGATGAACGCTGACACCTACATCAATGTTCTGGAGACCGTTGTGAAGCCTTGGATGGACATGGTGGCCGCAGGAAGGAAGTATGTCTTCCAACAGGACTCAGCTCCAGCCCATAAGGTAAAAAAGACACAATCGTGGCTGACACTTAACGTCCCTAGTCACTGGGGTCCTGATATTTGGCCCCCTAATTCTCCAGATTGCAATCCCCTCGACTACTATGTATGGGGCGTTGTTGAGAGAGATGTCAACAAAGCTCCTCATACCACCATCCAGTCTGTCAAGAAAGCAGTTCACACGGTGATGACCCATATGGACAAGGTCATCGTCGCCAAGGCCTGTGCTTCATTCCGCACTCGCCTCGAGACTGTTGTAGCTAATAATGGAAACTACATTGAATAAATAAAAACTATATCCTTTTATCTACTACTGTGTCAAATTTCATTCGGATATTTTAATTTTTACTTGCAAAAAATTTCAGTTAAAATACCATTGTTGAAATTCCCAAATTACCTGGTACACCCTGTATATTTGAATATAGTATATATAAATGTTATATTCAATTTATTTATTTTTAATATATAAATATTTTTTCTAATTTGACCAAAAACAAAAAGCTTTTTTTAATTATTATTTTGTTCTGTTGTATATATATATTTGTATTTTTCTTTTGGGTTGGTTAAATGTGTTTTTTTAATAAACTCATTTGCCAAAGATATAATATTATATAGTTAAATTTGTTTAAATAAAATATAAGCATATTTGCTAATAATTGATATTTCATTCTTCTTTTTTTTTTGTAAGTAAACTTTGCATTCGACAATCTAAACATTTACATAATAATTAATATTACTTTTTTTTATTCTCTCCCTCTCCCCAAATATAAGATATATATTTTTTTTATATAATTTATATATTTGGAAGCAACGCCTGTGAAATAGTTATTTAACTCGGAAGCTTGCCAATGCTAATAAATTAGAAAATAAACTTTCTGTGAAATACTTAATTAAGTACTTAAAGCATGTAACACGTCTATGGAGTTTATCTCTAAAAATTACAATTAAAAAAGAATCATATATGTATATTGTGACGTAACCAAATATCCGCCTATTTTACATTTAATTAATATTGTGAGAGGAGAGTACAGATAGTGGACATTCCGACTGCTGTGATAAAGATGCACGGGGGCATCTGAGGCTCTTTATTGGACACGACAACAATAACAGAGGAAGGTTCTATTGAAAAGAGAGTTTTCAGAGAATCGATTGAAGCATATATTTAGAGTAAATGAAATTATGAAAATTTTGGAGAGTAAAATGAATGGAAATGGAACGGTAGTAAGAAGAGGAATTAGGACAAATGACTGAAGGAGAAACAATGACAAAAAGATCTAACGATAAAGAAACATGGCGCTACTGGAGGAATTTCTTGAGAACAGAAATCTGAAGACGAAGAGAGATTTATAATTAGCTAGAAGTTAATTGGTGAAAAAAAGTTCCTCTATTTAGAAACTATGTGCGGGAACCTATATTCCGCACAGCTCCCATTAAGAGAAATGTTTATCAGCCGAGTAAGGTAGAGTAATCGGGGCCTCGGTATAGAGAGAGACTTAAACAGCTGTCGCCACTAACTATGGTTAGAACTCTCTGCCAAGAATCTGAAATATAGACTTGATAGAAGAGAGAACAGTAAATAGACGGCAGGGGTGAAGATTGACTAGAGCGTGGACAGCACGGCATGTGTATCGGGCAAATTCCTAGAAGAGTTCTTGCTCCGGTATCATCCCACATTCCCCCACTATGATTGATGATCATTGGCTGATTTATGACACGTGTCATATTGTCTCCAATATGATTGGTTCTAAAGATTGACGCTGAAACCATTTTAGATGTGTCTTGATGCTACAAAGACACTTTGTCACAATTTTAAAAAATTATTTATTATTTTTAAAAGTTAAATATCACAGCACAGAACATCTTAATGCTAATTGTCTTGTACATAGGAACAAAATACTTTTGTTAAGAGTTACTTTTTTTAATATAAAATAAAATTGTGTTATAATATTGTATTATATTTATACAAGTATATTGTATATATGTTATAAATAAAAATGAATAGAGATTTCCTGCTTGTATTTAATTATCTTGAGGATTATACTTTGTTATTGCAGTCGTGGTTAAAATCTTGAAAGAATAATAATAAGAATGGTTTTGATCAGAGGTTACTTTAATTGAGCTAAGGAATATATATAAAAGACATAATTTGATAAAAGTAATGCCTGGATTAAGGCGTAAGAATAAAAAAATGAAAAGCTTATTTACATAATGTACAAAAGTTTTGAGCCGGCCATCGGGAAAGAACAACAACGAGTTTTTATAGGGGAAGAGTGATCTCTGGCGGTCGATTTAGCAGTATTTGTATCTATGAAATATATTTTTAAATAAAATAATATTTTTATATAACATTTTAAATAATACCCTTATATAACATATATATAGCAATAAATAGGAAGTTATACAAATGTCGCAGATACAATTTATTTATCCATGATATCTATGTGATGAATAAATTTTCATACCTAAAATTCTGAGTGAACATTTAATTTGGTGATGGCACGATAATTTATTGCTCTATCAAAACAATCATTGAAGTAGATAAGGCACAATTTGGATTATAGATTATAAACACAAGGTAATAAGACCAAATCCAAATAAATAAATAGTGTGTGACGTTTCGGTAACAACGCTGTTACCGAAACGTCACACACTATTTATTTATTTGGATTTGGTCTTATTACCTTGTGTTTATAATCATTGAAGTAAGAACATTAATTTCTAATGCTTTGCTAGAATTTCTAACAACATTCCCAATGTTGACACTGAAACTGTTTGCGAGCAGAGTAGAAAAACTCTAGCCATTCGATATGTTTTTAAATAAAGGCACATTATAATCACTTCTCAAGCTTTATCAATGTTTAAATAATAAGCCAAATATAATAAAATATTTATTGAAAAGCGATGTTATATAGTTGGAATTCTATTTAAAATGAGAACGTTACATATATTAATAGGTTTTTAAAAGCCTGAATATCTTTATATTTCAATGTTTTATTTGTTTGAGGGTCTCTAATAAATTTAGCAATTTTGTAGTTTATTCATAAGAAGTTTTTTTATCTTTCTCCTATGCAGCCTAAGGTGAATATTTTCAAGGAATTTTAAAAATAAAAACACTCAGGGGAAAGAAGGAATATCATTAATACATATTTCTTTTTGTTTTGAAAATAGAGCAATCCATATTTAATTCATTAGATAATAAAAAGGCATATATTGGATTTAATAAAATATTTATTTTGCCAATATTTCGGCTGGCTGAACGCCAACCTTTATCGAGGCATTACATCTTTGTATACACAAACTCAGCGCCACATAGAATGATTTCAACTGTGATATTATAACACTATGTGGCGCTGAGTTTGTGTATACAAAGATGTATGCCTCGATAAAGGTTGGCGTTCAGCCAGCCGAAATATTGGCAAAATAAATATTTTATTAAATCCAATATATGCCTTTTTATTATCTAATATTTCTTTTTGATCGAAAATGTTTTTAACATACATATGTAGAAAAAGAAATGACAAAAGCTCTTCTCTCTCTCTCTCTCTCTAAAGGGTTTGAATGATAGATAGATAAGTGAAAAAATAGAGTACTAATTTAGAGACTCAAAATTATTTTATATTTTAAGAGACAAAAAGAATATATATATATACACTCATGAACAAAAAGATGCTATACCTTTATATATCGGGATTCAGACATTAACTCTGAAAGATATTTGATAGACAGTGACCTTTATTGAAGACACACGAGATAACCAAGTGTGAACAAAATTGTCTCTGTCTCCTTAAAAAAAAAAAAAAAACAGAGACAATCGACATCAAAGACTTTCCACTTCTTTAAGTTTTGTCCATGAGTGGAAATTTTCACGTAGAGGCTTCATCATTTACGCGTCATAAATGCGGAACATAAGAAAAAGGAATAAATAAGAGTGTAGAAAGAGATATAAAAACTGAAACAAGATAATAATTATTTATAGATCATCAATATTTTTGTTGCGCGGATATAAAAGGAAGGAATACACTGGAGCTCACGTGCCAAGACGACAGAAAACGTCTTCTCCGGTAAACAGATATTTTCAACCCTAATTCTATTTTAGAAACATTTTCTTTTTGTCTTATTTATGTTTTGTCTTATGTTCCGCATCTATGACGCGTAAATGATGAAGCCTCTACGTGAACATTTACACTCATGAACAAGACTTAAAGAAGTTGAAAGTCTTTGATGTCGCTGGTCTCTGTTTTTTTTTTAAGGAGACAGAGGCAATTTTGTTCACACTTGGTTATCTCGTGTGTATTCAATAAAGGTCACTTTGTATCAAATACCTTTCAGAGTTAATGTCTGAACAATTTTTAACACCTTGCCAAATGCTTTATTTTATTTACTTTTTACTGACGAAGACAAAAGATTTTTGTCGAAACGTTGAGAAAAATAAAAACTCTAACTGGCCGAAGTTTCTATTTTTCATAGAAATTATTTTGGAAGTTATATCCTATAGATAGCTTATTTATTCCTTTATTATCATTATTTTATATATCCCCTTTTTCCTTTGTATTTATGTTAGAGCGCTAATTTCTTACTAAATAAGAGTTTAAGCATTTCCTTATTTTAATCATAAACAATAATGCGTTATATATATATATATATATGAAGTGAAAGCATCAAAGCACGAATTTTTCTTCTGCACATAATACAAACGTCTACTGTCCTTTTTTCATCACAGTAAGGACAGTAGTGGTTTGTGTTATCTGTGCAATGAATTCGTACTTTAATTTTTTCTTTCTTTTAACGACTCAATTATTTTCGCCGGTATAATATTTAATTTTTACTGGAAATTAGAAAGAACTTTTATTATTGTCTTTTTTCTATATGTTTACAATAAATATATTGTTATATATGGTTCTGTATTTGCTCTTTTTCCTACTCTAATATCTTCAATTCTTCCTTTTTTTCTATGTTCTGCTTCAATAACGTGTAAAGACCGATGTAATAAGCGTGAACTTGTTATAGCCCTATATTGCTACATAAAGAATTAAAACCTTTTTGATACCCAAATAATAATATTTAATAATTTGTTTTAATCATCATTAATTTACAACTACTTTTCATATAAATTATATTTAATTCTACTATATATATTGGATTTATAATAATTTTAATGCTCCAATATATATTAAAAATAAAGAAGGCATCTCCTGACCACGAGCATATGTGCTTTTAAGATGGCAGAGCTCCATCCAATATATAAATATTGGAACGCTTTACGATTTTGCGTGTCATCCTTGCGCAGGGGCCATACTAATCTTCTCTGTATCGTTTCAATTTTAGTATATGTACCGCCGAACAAGCGAGTACAAAAAAAAAGGATATTAAACTAAGTTGAAATTAAAAACTATTTAGGCCTGATGAATTTTGTACGCCGAATTTTTAAATCGTCCAAAATGTACAAAACAATACGTAAGCATTCCTTTGCTAATAAACAATTTGTTACGTAATTCATATATCTCATTATATATCTTAAATTATATTTTAAAATAATAATATTATAAGAGGGTTGAAAAAGAGTAATGAACAAATATTTAGACACACACAAAAAGTGCTATTTAAGATATTGGTGATATAGAAATTGTGTAAACCATGTTTATTTTTGATATGTTTGTGAAATATAGCTCCTTTGTTAAGCCTCGCAAGTGAAAAATTGGTTCATTCTCCGGTGTTGTTCCTTCACATGGACGTTAGCTAAGTGACGTTAGACAGTCAATATGAGAAATCGCATGTTTTAAACACAGAGTTGAGTTACGTTAGCAATATAATGTTTTATTTTATAACTGACAAATCTTAGTGAAGATTGGTTAGAGTGATCGATGTATACATATGTCGTATTGTTTAATATTGTTTTGTAAAATACATGTTGCCCCACACACACTAAGATATCGGGTCATTAAACACGCATCGAGAATCTCATCACGTCTGGTTGTGTGGCTTTGCGTGCTTAGCGGAGACGCAAGAAACCATGTCACACACTATAGAAACCATTGCTCGTCCTTCGTTTACAAGGTTGCAACTTTCCTGATATTTCCATTTTTATATATGGAAATGCACGCAAGGGAACAAAGGAAGAATTATTAGGAGGTTAAACTTTTCTTTAAATCATGTGTCAACGGCAGAATTTCCAGACCTTCTACTATTCCTTGTTGGGCGACATTGTCACGGATGTCTTTGAATAGGATCTTTAATTAGCACTAATGTTTTAATGAGAGAGGAACATGAGTTGGTAAAAAGTGATGAGGCAAGAAGATAAATCCCAACCAGGGCTTGTCTGTCACGCTGAAGACAATGCCTCGATCCGATCATCAGGCGTCCCACGTCCCATCACTGAGGTCACTTTCAACAATGCCTATTTGTCAGTGCCTTCTCTACAGATCTGTTGTGCGAATGCTGATGTGCCCAGTATTGTTTCTCAATTCACGTACTTCCGCAGTTCTCAATCAAACGGTCTCATCCCAACGCAGGATCTATTCATGAATTCCTTCCACCGTTTTATAAGCTGAGAAATCCTGCTACAAGTATTCGGATGTTTTTTTTAGAAGTTCAACCGTAACGTGTACTCTAAAGTGTTGACCTACACATTGTGCATAATAAGTATATATTCGTACATTCATTTTATTCTTTTCAGAGAAAGGGAATTTAACATAATTATAAAATGGTTAAAATACAATATTAAGGGTGTATTTTGTATTAGTTTAATGGTTTTATAAAAATTAAAACAAAAGAATCAGGTAAAAAGGACATTTCATTACGGTATCAAAATATTACGTCTGAAAAAAGTTAACTCTCGAAGTTGTTCAACACAATTTTTCTCTAAAAAATATCTTTGTTGATAAATTATGTCCGCCCCAGTTGTTAGCTACAAAAATAAGCCTTTACTTTCAAACAATGTATCTATAAAAAAAAAATATTATAAGATATGTGTGCTAATCTCTAATTGAAAATAATGCAAAATATAGTATTTTTCAAATCAAATATTCTATAAAGAATGAACGCGATATCTAAATGTGGAATCAAACTATAGGTTGTGGATAATTGAAGATTTTAACGTTCCCTGAGGTTGGGGAGGGAAATTCTGGAGATTAAACTCGAGGACCATGAAGTGGATTATCTCGCTTTGCTGTTCCACTTTGTAGGAAACATCCACGTCACTAAGCCACACTCACTCAGTACTTCTAAGGAAATTTTTCGAAATGATTCTCATAACAACGAGTACTCGAGGCGAATATCTGATAATTCCTATTGAACAAGGGATTTTGTTTAGGCCAAAATAAGGTAACTAAGGGGAAAAAAACTTTTTCCCTTTATATATCTCTTTATTTAATTAAAAAGGCATATATTGGATCAAAATATCATTTATTTTACCAATATTTCAGTTGGCTGAACGCCAACCTTTATCAAGGTGTTATAACATTTTAAAGTGTTATTTTAAAATTTACTTTAAAATGTTATAACACCTTGATAAAGGTTGGCGTTCAGCCAACTGAAATATTGGTAAAATAAATCATATTTTGATCCAATATATGCCTAATTAATTAAAGATTTATTTATGGATTGCTCTATTTTCAAAACGATATCTCTTTATAACTATTTAGAACTTAGAGTATAATATTTGCACACATGGGATATGTAAAGATGTGTCATTCTAATATTCAATCTATTTTTGCCACCATGAGATAAACCTTTTTAAATTTACTTTTTATTTATTAATATGTAGATCACAGACACATCGCGCAATTGAGAGAGAATCTTTGCTGTCACAAGACCATGTGGTCCAGAATTATCGCGCCATGTTTAGGCCCTTCGATGTCCAAAGTTCAACAATTGGAGAAGATTGATGACAAGATGTGGCGGCCTTGGGCGAGGTTTCTCACCTAGCGTTGTCCTTGGGGCACCCATCCCTGCAACTCTTGCAATTCAACATTGCGTTGGACACACTCGTAGTGACAATTGATGTAGTAGACTTCTCGGGTCCACTCGGGCCTAGAGATGATATTTTCTGCCAGTCAACACTGTCTTGGACAACTCTAGCGGTGACCAACTGATGTAGTGACATCTCAAGTTCACACACCCAGGTCTAGAGATGACAAACTTATTCAATAGTGCTTCATTTAATTAGGAAGAGAGAGAGAGAAGATAAATATTTGTATATTTACCTCATTTATAAGAAGGGTTATTCAGGTATTAGAATGTGAAAAAAAAAAAAAAAAAAAAAAGGTCAATTATTCTTGATTTCTATATTATTATTTTTTTTTACGATACATAATTTATTTAAAAGAATTGATTCACGCATTCAGCAATAATATTTGTCCTTTAACATCCTATATAGAAGTTAAAGGTTAGTGATTCGAGAGATTTGTTTGAGGAATGTATGTGCGCGTGTGATAGTTTTGCAACATGAATTTTCACGCCAGTTTGCATTGGGTCACTAGGTTGCCTGTCGGCACCGCACAGGTATCGGTTACTTCCTATGACAAAATAATCCTAGGGTCGATAGATCACTGGATCTGCCCATGACACTGCCATCCACCCAACGTTTATTGTTGAGGGAAAACAATTAACGACGGTGCCGTAGATAGGAACAAACAGGGTGACAATATTGCCAATTTTCCTCAAGATTCGCGCACGCGATATCGCGTGCAAGCGACAAATTCAGAAAAGGTTTCTCCTCGTAGCTCTCAAGGATGTCGAGAAATTGTCCTAACGACACTAAAACAAAGGCTTTCTCTATTCTCCTTGGGCAAAATCAATTCCCACCGAGGGGACTTTCTTCAATTGATTTTATCTTCTGAACTTCTCATCTTCCCACCCTTGTTTTGATAGGGAAGTCTCTTTAATTAATTCTTCATGTTATCCTGACGTGGGTTTCTTCTTTCTTGTGTCTGCTGTACTCTGGTGGATTTAATTTTAAAATAAATTTGTTTTCTTTTTTCTCAAATGTATTTGTGGTTCGCGGTGGAGAGAGAACGAATAAATTTGATTTTTGATTACTTTATTGTTTTTTGTTTGTAGAAATAATAAATTACTCTGTGTGTGTGCCAACTAAGATTGTATTATTTTATTCCTTTCCAAAGTTTTCGGTGACTCTCTGATACCTTGGTCTAAGGAATTTCTTTGAAACGTGGTGACATAAAGTTGTTTGAGAAAGTTTGGGAAGAAACAAAAAATATTATTATTTCTACAAAGAAACTCTCCAAAGAGCAAATAATTTCCACAAATTTATTATTTTCATTTTCTCTATTGTCAATATTTACTACGAGAAATGTCATCTATGTTTACATTTTATATTGAAATCGTAAATAATATATAAACGGAAAATCAATAGCAGCATAATAGAGATAAATCGTATATTTAATTAGGCTTATTTTGGATTTATTAATTATATAATATATTGTAATATAATGAAATATTTATCAAATCTAAATTAAGCTTATTTTGAAAAATATATTTATTATGGGGATTACTTAATATTCAGTATATGTTTTTTTTTTAATAGAGAAATCCATAAATAAATCTTTAATTAAAAAAGCATTTATTGGATCAAAATATCATTTATTTTAGCAATATTTCAGTTGGCTGAACGCCAACCTTTTTCAAGGTATTATAACATATTAATGTGTTACCTTGAATAATACCTTGAAAAAGGTTGGCGTTCAGCCAACTGAAATATTGATAAAATAAATGATATTTTCATCCAATATATGCCTTTTTAATTAAAATTAAATTCGGTATATATTAATGCTGATATGATATTTGATATACTGCGTTTTTTTATTTATACACGCTCTTTAATAATAAAATAATAAGAAAAGGAAGAAAACACAATTAAAACTCAGAAGTAGTCAAAATTACTTGTTTCTATTTAAATTAAAAACGCTTGTGTGATGATTTTAAAATATTCCTCATTAAAGTTGAATAATTTCTTCAATCGGGCGGTGTATATGGAAGATAAGAAATTAGATAAACCTGGTGACTAATCAAGGCTGAAACCTCCACAAGCGATTTCGTCAGTTTAATCTACCAGAACGATAAAACTATTGCATTGTTTATACTTCAGATAGTTTATTTTTAGTAATTCCATCTAGTGAATCTATATATAGATATATAGACTATTCTATGATGCGTTTCAATTATGCATTAAAGTGCAAATCGCATTTATTATTTTATATTGTTATTATTCAGGTCTTGAAAGTATACCTGTTGAAACAAATACGTTTTTCACATAAAATTCATTTTTTATCTCTCAAATTGTCGAGGCTGCTAAACGCTACTAAAAACGAGCATCAAGACCAGCGGGGAAATAAAAACAATTCTGTCACATGCGCTTTTCTATGCCGTCTGCAATTTAATAGATGCTGAGCTATCACAATGAATCTCTGGAAGCTGCCCGACGACACCCGCCCGAAAATCCATTTAGAAGGACGATATAGCTAAACCCGGGAAAGAAACAAGCAAAAAGAGTTTGGCCACCGAAGGGAGGAAAACTATTAATATATATTCAGCGAGATGCGAGGGGGGCGCTAAGAAGGGGAGCCGTGCCCTGAGGGGCGCTCTAATGACTCAGCCCCCTGGGACACTGTTCCTCCATTCAGGCGGAATGACGACGGTCTTCAGTACATCTGGTGGCTGGCTGCCTCGTCCTTCCTTCCTTCGTCAACCTGAATCATACGGACCTCAAGTGGAAGAAAGAAAACGGAACATTTAGAGGTGAATGAGGTTGAGCATCTCATTATGGAATTCGTCCAATCAGAATTGAGTAAAATAGTCCTACTCATCATCATTTTCTTTTACATATCGGTACAAAATACAAATTAGAAATCCAACTCTTGCATTTTAGAAGATTACAAACAAGAGAATTATACAGAATACCCTACCCAGACTAATATATTTATGAGCTTGATTAAGTTTTATTGTATATAAATTTGATTATTACCATTATAAATGTGATTAGCTTTTACTTTTTATTATTTTCATTTGCAGATTCCGTGGTAAATCTGTGCATAAGACTATACGTCTTAATAAAGGCTTTGGTGTACGTTTTATACAGAATTGAGCAGCGTCTTATAAAAATATCTATGTGTAAAATATATAGGGTATTTTATTTTACTTAATAATTTATAAATCTGGATATTTTTATTTGAGTACTATAAAATCAATGGGTATAGAAACCTAATAATCTCTATACACTACTTTATCGTTACAATCCGTTGTTCGTGTTGTAAGTAAAGGTAATCTCAATTTTTCAATTATCTATAATCAAAATATCAATCATAATCTGGTTATAACTAATAGATTGTGAGTACGCCTCTGCATTTATAAGCAGGCTATATATATATTGCATAATTACAAATAATCTAGCCACATTTAAATACCCTTCTTGAAAGGAATTCATATATATAAAGATGAATAGGTTTAAATAAAAAAACCAAAAGATGTCTATTATGGATACAAAACGACCCAGTCTCTTTAGCAAACGTTACCTTCCATCATTTCTATTTGATTTCCGGATGAGGACGCCGCACGCGATGTGTTATGCAATCGAACGTTGTCGAGAATTGAAATTTAAGGTTTGCTATTAGTTTGAACTTGAAGCCTCGTTAAACCTTCAAAATATTTATGTATAGAGTTACACACAAACATCATAATTTAGAGGAAAAGTTTTGAGCAATTATCTGTTGGAAAATGATAATTGGCTTCTTTCCTTCAAAGTTATATAAAGAAATGCTTCCTGTGTAGATTGTTGAAATGTAATTATTTAAAGCTATGATATGTAGAGAGAGTGAGATATCCATCAACGCTCCATGTGAAGTATCCGTTATCACTATGTGCTGTAGGGTCACACGAAGTGACATAGGGTTCAGAGCAATTATTCCATGAACCCCCTTGGTTCTGTCATGAACCGCAGGTGTTTCTAGGAACCCAAATATATCTGAAGAGGCTAAATATTCTCCATGTAGACGCCATTCCTATTCAACCAACACCTCTAATCAGCACGATTTGTAGAAAGAGATTAAATAACTGGAGTATATATAGGTTGTACCTAATAACTAAATGTTAGAGCGAGAAGTGTAGGAGAGGCTGAAAAAATTTGTTGCTGTTTGGTTTCACAAAAATCTACAGGACCAATCGGAGAGGTTGACGACGTTTTCTATATCGAATTACTTATTCCATTTTTATTCTAGGGAGTTTGTGCTCACTACCCACACTTGAGGTAAATCGAAAGTGCTAATAGAAGGGATTTATTCCCATATGTCTTTCGGGCATTCGACTCCTCTCTCTCTGTTATTCTCTATTTATTCTTATTTTGATTTCTACCATTCCCATGTGTATGACAACTGACATTGCCAAATGTATGACAGATATAATTTCCGTATGTATGACAGCTACAATTGCCGTACGTTTGACAGTTATAATTTCCGTATGTATGACCACTACCATTGTCATGTGTTGCCATATGTATGACCGCTACCATTGTCATTTGTACGACATCTACCATTGTCGTATGTATGACCGCTACCATTGTCATTTGTACGACATCTACCATTGTCGTATGTATGACCGCTACCATTGTCAAATGTATGACCGCTACCATTGTCATTTGTACGACTTCTACCATTGTCGTATGTATGACCGCTACCATTGCTATATGTACGACAGCAATTATTGCCATATGCATGACCGCTACCATTTCTGTATGTACGACAGCAATTATTGCCATATGCATGACTGCTACCATTGCCATATGTATGACCGCTACCATTTCTATATGTACGGCAGCAACCATTGTCAAATGTATGACCGCTACCATTGTCATATGTATGACCGCTACCATTGTCATATGTATGACCGCTACCATTTCTATATGTACGGCAGCAACCATTGTCAAATGTATGACCGCTACCATTGTCATATGTATGACCGCTACCATTTCTATATGTACGGCAGCAACCATTGTCAAATGTATGACCGCTACCATTGTCATATGTATGACCGCTACCATTTCTATATGTACGGCAGCAACCATTGTCAAATGTATGACCGCTACTATATTTTCATATGTATGACAGCTATAATTTACATATGGATGACAGCGACATTTCCATATGTATGGCGGCTACCATTGCTATATGTATGACGGCTACCATTGCTATATGTATGGCAGATATAATCGACATATATATGAGCGCTACCATGTCGTATGTATGACAGCTATAATTGACATATATATGAGCGCTACCATGTCGTATGTATGACAGCTAAATACACCTTTAAAAGACTCGTAATGAAGGCAATAGTACAAAGCTCAGGGTATAAATCGGCTGGTAATGGAGCTGGTGGTGACACAGCGGTGTGAATCGGGGACCAGGATCCAATCTCTCAACGATAGCAAAAAATTACCTCATTATTTCTTTTTAAATGTATATTTTACTAAATATATATGAATATTTACAATTTTTAATTTATCCTCGATTTAAATAGAAGAAAGGAAGACGTGTTCATTTAAGCGGCAGGTAGAGAGGTGAGCAAAGAGCGGTCAGAAAGAAACATCGGGCAGCGCTCCCGAGGGACCACCCGGCGTTATAACTCCATCTGGGCGGCTAGAACAGTTTGTTCAATGACCGCCAGACCAGAGATGTTTAGAGCCACGTTTCAGAACTATATTGGGTTACTATAATTTTATAAACCTCGAGACATATTTAACTACCTACATAACTACATAGTGGTGTATTTACATAATATTTCATCCCCCATAGCTCATTTTACAGTATTAGAGCTTGAATCAGGCTAGGAAATCGGGGTCGATTACAATCATGGACAAAACTTAAGGAAGTGAAAAGTGTTTGATGTCGTTATGTCGCCGGTTGTCTGTTTTTTTTTTTTTTTTTTTTTTTTTTTCATACTTGGTTATCTCATGTGTCTTTAATAAAGAAGGTCACTGTGCATCAAATAGCTTTCAGAGTTTTTGTCTGACTCCCGATTTATATGTAAAAGGTAAAACTTCCTTAAGTGTTTTCCATGAGTGCATACTTTATATGCCGAGAGCTATTCTCACAGGTGGTAACGTGGAAATGTTCCCAGTTGACACACGTTATGTAAAGTTCTAAACGTCTGTCACAATAAATGGAAATATTGGACGATAAAATATTAACGTGATTTCTCTATTGGTTTGTAGTTTGAAACTTTATGGCGTGTTACCGTAATTGAGATATCCCAGTTAAACGTGTAAGGGGAGAGTGTGTTAGAACTCTATGTAAAGGGCTGAAGAGAACTTTCGAGTTTGATATGGGACGTTGCCTTTCGCCGAATTTCGATCATATTCTTCACATGTCTATTATAGAGCTATGGAGAAGCTTTCCTAAAGATATGATCGCCCTCATTTTAAGGATGTTTGTAAAAATATGAAAATAATCCGTCATATGCTAAATATATATCATGCGTGTTTAATTCCATTATCCTCTACTAGAAAAAAAAAAGACAAAGATAAAATGATAAATGTTTTTTTTTGTTAATACAATGGCTCGAGAATTACATTTAAGAATGAATACTCTTCATAAAAGTAGACAATTATAAATTGAATTTTGTGAAAAAAAATCAAGCAACATCCAATAAAATGACCAACATGTTAGTTTACAAGAAAGCGCAGGAAAGAAAAGAAACAACACTAGCACTGTATGGCCGAACGGAAGTCTATCAATCAAGTTTAAAAAGGTGAGGAGCGTAAAGTTTATTGACACTGGACAGCAGCACGTAGAGTGGACTTTCCGCAGCAAGGCAATTAGCACGTTTAACGGTGTCATTAGAACAGCCGGTGCTCCATCACCCGGCGGAAAGATAAAATTTAATTGCTCCCTCCCCACCCGCCGCCGCTATACAAAAAGAGGAGAAAGAAAGAAAAAATTATTAATTCTCGGCAGATGTCCCCAAGATAGCCCTCCGGCCTGCGCTGAATTTTGATGACCGTGCAGGATATCCGTTAGTTCCCACAACTGGTGGTGGTGGGATTGACCTACTCCCTCTCACCGTCCGTTTTATCGTCCTTCATTCACCGCTACGATCATTTTTGAAAACAACGATCATATCGCTAAATAAAGGATCGTTGACCGATTTTATCCTCGCATTACCCGCTATATAGATGGGAAGATTTTCTCTCTGGAACACGATCTTATAAACAATAGTTTTCTCAGTGTTCAGATTATAGATATCACATATATGTCTCTATTGACATATCAATTTTTATAAATTTCTTTCTGATTCGTTCGCCGATGAGAGCGTTATCTACTCGTTCTATTAGTCCAAAAGTTCAGCAGAAAAGTTGAAAATATTGTTTAGAAAATGAAAAAGAAGATGAAAGTGGTTGTTGTACCACTCCACCGAAGACTAATATAAGTAATTACCTATTTGCGCTTATTGATACTTTCTACCGTTGTTTTCTTTTTCTTTCTTAGACTCTGGACCAAGTCTAGGAAAGTCTAGGGTTTTTATTGTTGTTGTTGAAAAATATAGTCTAAGCATATACACTCAAGAACAAAACTTTGGGAAGTGGAAAGTCGTTGATGTCGCCGGTTTCTTTCTCTCTCCTTCTCTTTTTTTTTTTTTAATGAGGACAGAGGCAATTTTGTTCACACTTGGTTATCTCGTATTTTTTCAATAATTTTGTCACTGTGTATAAAATATATTTCATAGTTGTTGTCTGAATACCGATATATATGCAGAAAGGTACAACTTCCATAAGTTTTGTCCATTAGTGTATACTTTTGATGACACATATATGATCTAAATATACATGTTTAGAATCTTCTTTCTCTTGTTTGTGTAAATAAAATTCAGCGATGGTTGTGAGTAGGCATATTGTTTATGGGATTTTTTTGTAAGAGCTTAGTGAAATATATAGATTTTATAATACAATATAATGTGGCTTTTATGTTCTTAAATACAATCCTATTAAGTATTATTTAGCACATACATATATAGAAAGAGATTTCTTGAGGCCACACAATCCCTAGCCCAAACATCAAACTGCAGTCAGATCTACATACACTGAGCCCACTTCTCTATATTCCTTCTATTTCCAAGTTTTATTGGATCCTAGAGATAATAACAACTGAATATATTATATCGGGAAAGATCTATATATATAATTGCCTTATTCTGTCTGAAGCTCACGGATAAAATGCGCGCCCATTGGCTGCCGGCGAACACGTGTCCTCCCTGCCCCCCTCTAGACAACCCTGTTATCAGCTGTGTGATACATACACCTGTCTATAGCGGCCATTCTAGACAACCCTGTTATCAGCAGTGTGTTACATCCACCTGTCTATACAGACCACCCTGTCAATAGCGGTCACTTTAGGCAACCCTGTAATCAGCAGTGTGTTACATCCACCTGTCCATACAGACCACCCTGTCTATAGCGACCACTCTAGACAACCCTGTTATCAGCTGTGTGATACATCCACCTGTCTATACAGACCACCCTGTATATAGCGGCCATTCTTGATAACCCTGTTATCAGCTGTGTGATACATACACCTGTCTATAGCGGCCACTCTAGACAACCCTGTTATCAGCTGTGTGATACATCCACCTGTCTATACAGACCACCCTGTCTATAGCGGTCACCTTAGGCAACCCTGTTATCATCAGTGTGTTACATTCACCTGTCTATACAGACCACCCTGTCTATCACCCTGTTATCAGCAGTGTGATACATACACCTGTCTATACAGACCACCCTGTCTATAGCGACCACCCAAGACAACGTTTTTAAAATATATTCGCACTCGGGTAAAACCCGGTCTATAAACCCGGTCTATAAACAGATGTCTATATATAATAGTGAAGTATAATTTTAAAAACCTTTTGGTAATAAGAGAAATAATATATAAAAAATATATACCTACACGGCGTTATAAGTAAAAATAGAAAATAAAATGATGTTTATTGTCATTGCCTTAGTTTCGGTGACGTAATTTGTGGGAGAGGAATAGGGCGGGAGTAGACTTTAGGTTTCGGTTTCATTTTACATGTGAGTCTACAAATGTTAGCCCACGTTATCACAAAGAAACTATAAATTCATTTTTGACAGCTCTCTAAATTTTCTGTTTTTAAAGAAATGTATGTTTGTAATCCTCTTTTATACCTATTTCCACTTTTAGGTCATTTTAAATTGCCTATTTCAACACATTTCTCAATATTATAAAGTGATTTGATCCATTTTTCGACATTGACAACACATTGACAATACAATGACAACATAGCACATTAAGAACACAATGACGACACAACATATTGATAAAAAACAGTTTGTTTCTCTCACAACACAGAATGATAACTGATACTATCTTCTGCTTTTGAAACAACAAAAATCTCTCTACCTTTAAAGAAAAATTCTATGTGGTTCAAATCTTGAAGGAGTTGTTATAGCACGAATGTTTCTTTTAAAATGAAACAATTTTCTACTGCCCTTGCTGCAATGACAGAAATATTATAATGAATCATATTTAAACTTTGTAATACTAAGTAAATTAAGTACTCATAGATTTCTTTATTGCTACTGTTTCGAACTTACCTGTAATGTTCAAAATTTCACTTTTTAAAACATTCTTGAATATTTGCACAGAGACAGTAGCAATAAAGAAATCTATGAGTACTTAAATTACTGAGTATAACAAAGTTTAACTATGATGCATTATAATATTTTTGGCATTGCAGCAAGGGCAGTAGACAATGGCTTCATTTTCAAAGAAGCATTCGTGCTATAACAACTCCTTCAAGATTTGAACACCACATAGAAATTTTCTTTAACGGTAGAGAGATTTTTGTTGTTTCAAAAGCAGAAGATAGTGTGTTAGACTTAGTGTTTAAGACAAGAATGTCTTGAAAACAGCGTAGGAAAATAGCGCTCTAGATTTTCCTGATTCAGCCGGAACTAATTACCAAACAAACATTCTAATTTCTAGATAGAAGATCAATATTACCACAGATGGAGAAAAGACCTTTGTGTTTTGACAGATATGTATGAATATGGATGGCAGCAGCTGGTACGTTCACATGTGACCAAAACTTTATCTTTTGATGGAAAGCAATTTTCTTTCTGCCTCAAAGCTCTGTTCGTACCACAAGCTTTTTTGTTATACACTCATGGACAAAACTTAGGGAAGTTGTACTTTTTAGCGTGTATATCGGAATTCAGAGAATAACTCTGAAAGATATTTGATACACAATTACCTTTATTGAAGCAACACGAGATAACCGACTGTGAACAAAATTGCCTCAATCTTCTTCGTTCTTGAATATATGGGTTTGGGAATCAAGAGAAATAATGGATTAGTCGATTCATTAATTGGTGATTGATTTATATAAAAAAAAAACAATTGATATACCAAAACATCATTTAATGCACCATTCTCTTTATTGGTGCCGTAACCAGGCTAGGGCTCTGCTTTTACACAGTATGACACTGTCGCCATGTGTAAGCCGAGCTGAAGAAAATCACTTTCTGTCATCGGTAACCAATGCCTTAAAAAGAATCAAATAGCCAGCGTGAAGAATAGAGAGGAATGGGTAAGATTACATTGCATAATGCTGATGAATGATTTTCTTTTGAATACATGTGTCGATTCGGTAAAATTGATCGTTTTTGAGACAATTAGAGAGCTTTGTGGAACAGATTGGGTTGAGCTCTCAACGCTCAGGAAGGAACCCACAGCGCCACTTTCAATTATCGTGTAGCACTTCTGGTGTCTACTATTCCTTTATACTAGAGACTCGTACTCTTAAATACCGATTGATTGCGACGTTAACGGCCTTTTACTATGTAGGACTCTAGTTTAAACAATATGTACTAAGTAGCACTGATTTTCATTTATATATATGTACCAAAAGAGGCCCTTCTCCTTTTAATTATGGATCAGAACGATGCACTTGTTGATCACCCTAGTGAAATACTCTACTAGTGATGCTAAATAATGAACCTCAACACCTGTTTTTATGTATATAATGGGAATGTTTCTAACTGACACCCAAAAGTATTCCTTCAATTAATAGGAACAAAGAGTTTACAGAAGGTCAGTAAGAGTTGATATTTTCTCCAGCACATGAATGTCACTTGATAAGTCAGTGATTATCAGCATCAGAAGTTGTCCCCCCGGCGCCAGGATATCTCGGGGCGGCGGTTTATTGATGACCCAGTTTGTCGTGCGTGTCCCGGGGAAGAATGGCGTGTCGCCGCCGTTGTTATCAAAACCCCGGAAATAACCTCCGGCCAAAAGTCCGAGACCACAAATGGATTTCATTCCTTCGGTCCGCGTCTCCACATCTACCTGGAGCAGTGAGGATTTATGTACTAGACCGATTGTTTACAGCACAAAATCGGCAAAGCGAAGCGCGTTGACCGAATTTGTGTACTTGCTTCTAGTATAAATATTTTCTTTGAGACCACCACGGCCTCCTACTATCGCCTCAAAAATAAACTTTCTGTCAGAAGTTTGAGTATTACTCACGCACCGACCTGGCAGAGAAGAGGAGACGAGCCGAGTCAGCAAACCCAATTCAGAAAGCCCATAAATCCACCTGCGCGCCGCCGAGTTAGCAAGATGTCGTGCGTCCGTCCGTCTACTGCAGCTGGGACTCTTCATGGAGGTCCCTGAAACTTGGGACTAGACTCCGGCTCTGTGAGTTCTTTGGTAGGATAAAAGGTCACTTTGTGATATAATATCAAGTCTTAGATGTGGTAGATACACGATATGACCATATTTTTACTGACGTGGGAACGTGATATGTACGTTTTGTGCTCCCATCTACAACCAACATATCCGTCCTCCCTATACCAGATCTTCCAATATAAATACCAAAGCATCATGACAGAACACTAAGTCAGAACTTATCCTAACTCGAAGATTCCATTTGTATAACAAAGTAGGTTGCAATACAGCTTCCTTACGTGAAGATTATCTACATTCAGACTTCCATGTCGTGTTAGAATCTAGAAGAATATTTGTAGATGTGTGTGTCCTCGTTCATCTATATAAAAAACTGTAGGAACTCCTTTTTTGAAAATACGTTATTTTGAGTTTTCTTCGGCACATAAAAACAGAAACAAGATTTTAATTAAATCAAAATATAACGCTGAAAGATTATAGAACCGCTACGACACCTTGAATCCAAAACAAATAACTTGTTATATAAATATATAAATAAATATATCTCGTATACATAAAACTGCTTATCTTGGATCAACAGATTTATTTATTATTTTAATATTTCGTGTGGCTATTCACCAAACTTCCTCGGGGAAAAATACAGAAAAACAAAGTATATATATACATATATATACACTTACCGCATAATAGAATCTGATATAAGGAACTTCCATTTTGGCACATATATGTATTATATAATCTAAAAATTCGAATATTTCTATATTTTAAAAATATATATATATTATTTTATTCATTGATAATTTTACTTTTGTTATCATCGTTTTTAGAAAGACTTTCAGTTTTGTTGTAAATATGCGTAGTTAACATATCTATCCTTTTAAATCACTAATACAGGATTAACTTTATAAAATCTATATAATGTGAAACTAACTAATGTGTAATATTTCCTCAAGTAATTGAAAATAAAAGCTACTTGATGGTAAATAATTATCTTTTTTTTTTTATCACGACTGCACCTTGAACCCTTTATCTTATCGATCCTTTATCTTATCAACCCTTTATCTAACAACAACAAACAAATTATTCATAACATATATATAGTATATATAGCATTAATATGTTGTAATACCTTGAAAAACTTGGTGTTCAGCCAACTGAATTATTGGTAAATAAATTATATTTTGATCCAATATATGCCTTTTTAATTAAATATTAATATATATTTTGGATGCAGACCCATCAACCTTTTTTTTTTTAGTTTATTGTCCTGTGATGTTTCTTGGACCCCCACACACTGTCGCTCTTTTCAAGTATTGTCTTTGACAATACTTCACTAATAATCTTTCCATCTTTGAAAAGGGCGACAGTGGCTCGTCAAAACACGTCAGGACAATATACTTTTTAAAAAAAGGGTTGATGAGTCTACAACTTGAATTGACCAATATCTAACCAACAATTATGACATTTTCTATATATGTGTCGTATATTATATACATAACAAGACGTGACATGTAACAAAAAATAAACTTTCAGAAGTTTAAAATAAAACAAAGTTATATATAATATATATATATATATATAGGAAACGACAAACGTAGTCTGATTTTCTGAGTTTGCCAAGAAGCACGGCTTTTTATTTCTGTCTGTTTGAGTATTTCTGTCGAATGAAGGCCATCCGTCGTAGCTATCGGGGTTTGGAACTAGCAACAGACGACTCGGGAACATCTATTCTAATATCGTTCGAATATATGTCAATAACGTTGTTCGAATAAGTTCAACAAGCTGACGTTATTAAACTTGTTATCGGTGTCGGTGGAATTTTTACCGTTAATGCTAACTCGACTATGAAGCATACGATTAAACGAACGAATAAAAGGTAAAAAATTAAAATATATACAATATCTAAATAACTATTCCAAATAATGTTGACATTATTTTTATTTTTAAAAAATGACCACCAATATATAAAACTATCAATTAATTACGTTGTCCCTTGAATATAATTCCGCGTTTTATTTATGACATTTTTCCCTTGGCAGTGATTGATGCTTGCTCTAGCTTCGTTCAGATATAAGTAATCTTTGGAAATTATTGTTTCTATATATTTATTTTGTTTGAAAACAAATTCATCATTTGTCTTTCCCTTTGTCCATTTGTTACAAATGAGATTGTCCTACATGTGTATTCTCCCTTACCCTAAACTTCTTTTACTTACAAAAGACTGAAAATTCAAACATTTTATTTTGTAGTCGATATTTTCACATAAACCTTTGCATTACATGTGTTTATAAATATAATATCAAGTTTATTAATATATATTTAAAATATTTATATTCGGTATCATTTTTAGAAGACAGAGCAAAATATAATTATAAAAAAAAAAAGATTATTACAAATGTGTCTGCTAGCTTATATTTGTGATAACGTGCATTGTGTAAGATTTATTAATCCAAGAAAAGCTCATATAAACAATCATTTAGATTTTTTTTTGTTGATATCGCTTGGTTCAATATGACTGAGCTTTAAAAAAATCCCCGTTCACTTTTTATTAAACAAGTTAAAATAAGAACCGAATGATAATATTGAAAGTTTGGGATAAAATAAGAATTATGTTTATATTTTTATTTTTGATTTTTTTAAAACTTGTGCGTGTTTGTGTGTACAAACCTTTATCCTAGTTGTATTCTAGTGCATAATTAATATCAGTGTCTAATTGGACAATCCGCCAGACGCACCTTGGCAGCTCCCTCTCGTCTGCTTTATATAGCCCGCCCGCCGCTAGCCTAAATAAAGGCCTTTGCTGTAACTTGCTTCATTTAACTCGTGTGATGGAATTGCACGGGGAAGAAAGAGATTCAATTAAGATATTTAAAGAGTGGCGGTTCTCGAGACGTTGGTATTCTATAACCATAACCTCCGGGCGTCGAGGGTTCGTTGACTTCAAACACCAATTTATCAATTAACTTGCTTCTTTCCTCTCAGGCCAGAATTCACCCGAATAATTTAAATAGCGTTATTTGTCCAAATGCTTATACTCATAGAATTCTAGTTGAAAATGGCTGGTGTTCTGATCCTCCCTCACTAATTTTTCTCTTCTGATTGTTATAATCATTATTATAGACTTTATATATATGATTGCTTTTCTCACTTCACAATTCTTTCTGAAAATTGGGCGAGTTCCACGATCTGAGAACAGACTGTTTTTGGTAAATACTGTGAAGTTCTCGGAATAGATAAACTTTTTAATTTGCTCTTTTAGATACCTTTAACAATTTTATGTTATCTTTGTTCGGTAATGTGCCAAAATGAAAGTTCCTTATATCAGATTCTATTGGTAAGTGTATATATATTATATAATCTAAAATGCAAATATTTTATTTTTTTAATACATGTATTTTATTTTCATCATTGACTGTTCTACATTTTTGACCATAGATTTAGAAGATTCCACTTTTTGAATATTGTTGTAAATATGTATAGTTAACCCTACCTTTTTTTTATTCACGAATATAGATTTCATTTTATAAATTCTATATCACTGTGCAAAATAATTTTATATGTAATTTACTCCAAGTAATTCAAAATAAAAACTACTTGATGGGTAAATAATTATATTTTCTTTTTCACGACTGCACCTCCAATTCTATCTTTTTCAACAACAAAACAAAATAAATCATAACATATATATACTTCGTTTTTGTGTGCCCCGAGGAAGTTTGGAGAATAGCCACTCGAAATATTAGAATAATAAATAAATCTGTTGATCCAGGATAAGAATTTTTCTAAATAAATGTATACCTTGCTTTTTTACATATGTAGGTAGTCTACATCTGTATACACATGTGTGTTAATATATGTTGAAAATGTAAGTATGAAATTAATTAAAAATATAACATGAATATGTGTTTTTTTCAGTCATGAAATATATTCTAAGAATGACAACTGGCCATGTGACGTTTTCCGGAATTGTATTCAAGTTGAAAAAGAGAGAAAGAGTTGTGACCACAGTGTAATTGGTCAACGTGTTCATATCGAAGGCTCTAATGTAAAGTGTGAAATCGTTCCGGAGCTAGTGAGAGAAAGAATCAGGACTGGAGAAAGGGCAATCAATTTGACTGCTAATGAAGCGTATGGCACCCTTGCGTGTATCGTGACTGATATTTCCCTATCTGAGCGCCGGCATTCTACCAACTTGGCATCATTCTCTGCTGCCTCGTTACTTACTTGTGTGCTTCCCTCTCACTTTTTTATTAATTTATCGATTTATATTAATCAGGTTGTATTATCAGGTTATTAATCAGGTAGTAACTCCGCCTTTGCCGGTCCCAAGCCCGGATGAAAAAGGAGGAGGGGGAGCAGTAACAAGCTCGCTAAAAAACCTAGGCTCAGCTGGCTCGGCTGATAGTACCCTGTAAGGGCTCCTGATCCAGGAATACAGGATGAGCAGCGTTTGTACTCCATGTTAGGAGCGGCTGCAGATGGTGTCTGCTCCTCATGTCAGAGGCGGCCATTTCTTTTGGAGCTAAGTCGGTCTGCCACTGAGTAGCGCTCCCAGTCTTTATGACAAAGTCAGACGCATTCTACTTCACCCAGTGGTTGTCAAACAGACACCATCAAGGGTCACAACTTGATACCCTAATATGATTGAGTGGAGATAAGGAAGAAGAAGAAGAGAAGGTTGTATAGCAATTTCCTGTAAAGGTAGATTATAAACACCGAATGTTCTACTTATAAAATATTCTATATATAATCATAATGAGAAAGACTTATAAATAGGATGAGCACATGGTTGAATCGGTTGTATCCAAACACCAAAATAAACACACAGCGGTTACACTGAATGTAGCAACGGAGAAAACTACCTGACACGTGCCCCATCATTTATTGTGTGACTCAACTACTTAATCAATCATACCTGCTCTGTTAATTGATAGTTTTGAATCATTTCTGTCATCTGACTATCTTTGTTAGTTAACCATTTCGTAGTCGCTGGCCGGAAAATGGCGCTGTAATTGTCTGACAAGGATTATTTCTGGCATTGCTGTCAAGCCAGTTATACCGGCGATCGTTATCGCGCAGCGCACAATGGCGGGAGTATACCCTGCTGCTGGCTTCTCTTGGCTCGCTCGCCACGCACGTCTGCCAATCCTAACGCCAATATTTTACTATCAACGTTTTTTTCATATTTGTTCACACACCATTTCCTAACCATGAACCATTTTGACCACGTTGTTAGGAAACACATAAGATTGATTTCACTAAAGGGTTCTTCAGCTTTCATATTTGCCTAGAGAAATGGACAAATCTACTTAACGTACAGATATGTTGCAATTGATTCGCTATCTTCAAGGAACTTAAGTCATGTGATTAGGTTTTTTCAATATAAGAAATGGCTTTAATATGAAAAAGGTTTTTCGTCACATTCGTCAGATACAGTGGTTTGTTGACTATTAAAAGTATTTCTACTCAGTCGACAAATCAACATTTATCCTCCCCCAGTCAATTATTTTCACATGTCATTGATAGTAAACATGTAAATTTTAATTAAATAAAAACAAATGTCTATTTACAATGTAAATTTTGTGCATCAATAAAAGAAGCTCGTCTTCCTTCACCATGTTTTTCGTCTAATGTTTATTCACTCTTCATCTCTTGAGAATGATAAAGAAAAACAATTATAAATATCGTTTCCAGTCTTCAATCTCTTCCACATTATATCAATGAAGCTGTCCATTGATTACATAAAAGTGCCTCACAGCGTCCGCGTTATTGAAGGTTGGCAGGCCGAGGCCAGATATTGAATATCTATTGATGGCAATGGGCAACGATATTAAGCAAAACTGGCTAATATAACCTTGAATGATAACAATACATTTATTGAGATACTGTGTTTCAATTTTACCCTACTATATCAAACACACGACACAAATGTTCTCATTTTTAATATAAGATTGTTCAGAGGGATTTGTATTTAAATTTTCACACTTTGTTATTTTCATCAATACATTTTATATATGATGAGAACTAATTTTCAATAAAAATGAGAGTTTGAATTAACGACCAGAAGAATATAACGATTTATAGAAAGTTATATTTAAAATTGAAATATCGTTTTTTAGAAGTAGTAAAAATATCTGTGTCGCAACATAAAAATACATTTCTATAAGAGAAAAAAATGTCGTGTGGAATTGAAAAAAAAACGAATTAAAATCTTTCAAATGTGTTTTATATTACGTAAAATGATTTGCATATGAAAAAAGGAGTTAGGAAAGAGTCGATAGAAGGAAACTCACGGAAAGTATTCATTTATAAGCCGCGGGGAGAGTTAAATTGGACAAATGCTGCTCGGAGGAAGGAAGAATTGCGGTTATTAATTAGTGGCAGGCAGGCAGTGCAGGTGGGCCCAGATAACGCCGGCCGCAGGAAGGCCAGTCGCTCAAGCGTTGATTTGCTAATTGAAAGAGAGAGAGAGAGAGAGATGGTTTAATATTCCGTCAGTTTCTCTCGTTAGAACGGGATGACGTCTTTCGCATCCTGAACCTCTTCGTGCACTTCAAAAACACGTGTTCCAACTTTCTTTGTTTTACGGACAATTCCTAATAATGATTGATGTGAGCTCGATGACTTTTTTGCGTTGTTGTTGTTTAATAAAACGACAATCAACAATGATTTATTGATATAAACAATGTGCCTTTTTCTCCTTAAATCTCTCATCAATTTTAGGGTGATTATATCGTCATTTACTTTATTGTCACGCATTAATTGGTGTAGTTTAGTAATTATTTCCATTTTTAGACTCGGCGTGTCGTGTGGAAGTGTAAACATACGAAGAACAATGCCGGTGGCTATACTTCGTGGTCTAAAGGTAAAAACACTTCTAAAGTGGATATTTTCGCTACTATAGCTGTTTCTATTACTGTTAACATCTTTAAATGGCGAAGCGTGGATCGATCATAAAATAAACAGGTAAGGAACTCACAAAGAAAGTTTTAAAAAACTATTTAAAGTATTTTATTTTTATTTTTATAAATAAAACAGCTTTCTACTGTCCTTATTGCGAATGGGGAAATATTAGAAGAGCCTGGCTCATCAGTGATGAACCCTCTCAGCGGTTTCGCAAGTCTAAACTACCAGATCGCTCTTCTATATTGTATTGGACTGTTCTATTTACATGGACAGGCTACAACTATTAAGTAATGTTTATTGTTTGATATATGGTATAGGATTGAAGCTATATACAATAGAATTGCCTTGGAATTAAGGGCGTTTCAATTCTTTCGGACTTCTTTCGCACAGAAATTGTCTTGAGGATCTTTTCCTTGTAACTTGTGTGATGGATTTTTCTGTATCAAGTTATTGAAGGTGTTACATCTTGTGACGAATGAAATAATTAAATAGCTATAATTAATCCATGTATTATAATAGGACATTGATATCAGGGGGGAATAACATATTGTTTTTATAAGAATTCATCATACAGATTGCCTTAATATTGACTCTTAATGCTCCCCAAACATATTTATTTATAGATTAGCTGGCGTAGTTAGTAAATAATTTCACTTATATAAATAACCAAAGGTTTATTTTCTATACATACGTTATATTATTCTTCAACTTTCACCCCAGGGCACAGGGTATTGCGTGTTATTTATCATTTTACGAGAATATCTGCACCTCAACTTGTTGCAAACTACAGAATTTAACAGAGCTATAAGCTTCCCTTGGATCGTATCTACTGATTCATGCCACAACGTACTTCTTCAACCTAACGTGTAAATTCGTCAGGGCGGGGTTAAACGTAATCTGATGACGACCAGGCACAAGCAGCAGATTCCCATTTCCCCACAGCAGATTGATGGGTAGCGTGTGGTGTGCTGATCCAATACACTGCCCGGATGGAATTTCACCGCATCTGCTCCGTCTGCTGCACTGTCCGCAAGGTCAGAGTATCATCAACCTCTAACTATGTGCGTCTTCTTTCATCCATTGAAAAGGTCAAAGCAAACCCACATTTAAAGACAGAAGTTCTACAAATCCTGTAGGTGTAAACACAAAGCAGAATGCCTTTTCCAATCCTATGTCGTCTACAAGGTCTTGTAGCGTTACCATGACACGAACATTTCTGTGATTGATTCTTTTATGAAATCAAAACTTTTAAGGATTTTTTGGATATCCAAAGAAAAGCCAGAGTCTTAACGACATGATCATTATCTAGAATTCACTCTTTTCGATGGTAGAGGGTTAGAAAGACCCGACATGTAAAGCTAGATCGCTATCCTATTTTTATATTTTACCAATTCACAAACTGAAGTGACAACTAGGGGAATGTGGAATATATTTAGAGTTCTTACAGTCTATTTTTATCACAACTCATTACATGGTCATCATTTTTAAAGCAACATTGTAATAAGCAATTGCTTAAAGCTCCCATATATCATCTGTGGTATTGGAAAAATAATCATATTATCGTTTCTTTTAATACCTCTCTTCTTAGTGGGTACAATGGTGGCCTCATACATAGGCATGGAGCTGAGGAATTTAGTATTCAAAGTTTTTTTAATGCTCTAGCTTCCTGTAGTAGCTTTTTTTATTAGTATCTCTGGTAAAAATAGACGCGCGTCATTTTAGAATCGTCTAAGAAAGCAGTTTGTGCTGTCTCTATCCTCCCAGTGTTAAGCGGAGTCCAGATTTACTATATATAAAGATAAGCTCAAATTTTCCAAAATGAATATATACAGCATATACATTATATTTTTAATTCGTATGTAATGTCTGGAAACATATCCAAACCAAATAAAAATGTTATTATTTTATAGTTATTATGTTAATACATTATATGGTTATATATAACATGATCTTATTAGATCATATGCCGAATTTCGACAACTATATTCCAGGATCGAATCAAGCAATTGTTTTCTGTTTTAATGCCCTCGAATCTTGAAAAATCTAACCATACTAGTGAATGCAAGGAACAAAACGGGGTCTGGAATATTAATATTTTAAGTTCAAAACTTGAACTACTTTCTGAATGTGTAGACCTGTGTTTCACTTACAGTAAAAGAAGTCGCCAACTACCCGACATGATTATTATGGCCTGTAACACGTGTAGGAATAAGTAAAAAACCTTCTTGTCTACTTGAATACCTCGTGGCTATTCCTCGTTTACTTGTCTACCTATCGTATATTTTACCATTTGATCATAGCAATAAAGCCTAGTTATTAGTTTATATAGATTCTGTGCAGTAACTGGTCACGTGCTTGACTATGGAATGTAAAAACACAGCTTCGTATCCTTGCATGTTATTTTTCAATTGTTGTAGGGCTAGGTGCCATAACGATTTTTCGTGACACGTTTAATTTAGAGAATTTCGTGACACCTTTCCCTTTTATAATGACACGGCGTTTTTGTCGGTTAGCCATTGCAAGAACATGAACCGCGTAAAAAAGAACGATACCTCTGAGATTTTGTTTTTCAAATATCTATGCATTAGCGCACGTGAGACCTTATTGAAATCATCAAATATTGAGAATCAATCGATATACATTAATCAATTTAAAGCTCGTGTTTATTTCGATTTTAAATAAACTAGAGTGTAAATTCGAATTTAAAAAATCTTTTATCTCATATTTTGTGTATTTTATCTAGAACTGATGTCGAAATGCGGTAAAAGGACAATGCACACGATAAAAATATTTCGTATTTTAAACGGTTCTTGGTTTCCATACATGTAAGACTTTATCATTTTATAACATGCTGCTCTTTAGATGCGGCTTGTTCACGAGGATACTGTAGAAAAGGCTATGTTTGCCTTAAAATTAATACCGGGAATGATGAGAGGAATTTAGCGTGGGGAGGGGGGTGAGTGTTAGAACACAAAACATACGCAGAACACACATATTAATGCCTCACAAACTTCTAAAAATGACATGGAATACATTTTAAAATGTAAAATATTGTATAAATATAACGAAAACCGATTTTTTTGTCTATACTACACACACACACAAAAGATGGAAAATTTGGCCTCTAAGTGGTTTAGATGAAAGGTCAGATTTGAAGAAAACGTTAATGTATGTTGGGGCTAATCATCTCTGAAATTGCAGGTGAGCTGGCGTCTGCCCTGGAGCCAGGGACATGGCGTCATTAGCTGTTGACTCAGCCCGGCGAACTGTAATGAAGAGTCAATGATCAGTGGCTAGGAAAGACGCCTCCCCATTGGTCGGCTGACTTCATTGCTGCTTGAGGTAGTGCACTTGCTGGTGTATTGATTGGTGGTTGTGTGGCGACTGACTGTCTGCTGACATCTTGTCTGCCCCGCGGCACTTGGTGCAACTTCTCTTTGATCCTAAAATAGCATCAGGTGTCTCTACCAAAATATCTTGAAGATATTTAATGTTTAATATAAACAGAACGCCAAGTATTTTATAAAAAGATATCTTAAATACTCGTATTTTAAATATTTTTGAGCGCTTTAAAAAATTCTCTGTGATAATATTTAATTAAACGCAAGAGTTGTTTGTCTACCCCCTCGCGCGTGTTCTATATATAATATTAACTGCACTAAATAAAGAAAAAATCGAAATATGAAAAAAGTCGATCGCTCATAAGAACCAAAATTCCTTGCTTCCATTTTACTGTACGTGTCCAGCATTTGTATCTCATCCTAGCATGCAGCAAGATGAAGGACACATCAAAGACACAATAAAGATATATTAATGTGAAAGAGGAAAAATAAAAATCAGGTAAAAAGTTTCTTTTAATTTTGAATTTGCAAGCTTTAGAGTAAATATACTGCTCTTCAACGGGCTAATATTCTATGTACAATATCTAAATAATAGATTAATTATTAAGAGATTGTACATAGAGTATTAGCCCGTTGAAGAGAAGTATATTTGCTCGAAAGCTTGAAAATTCGAAGAGTATCAGCCCGTTGAAGAGCAGTATATTTACTCGAAAGTATTTATATATTTACTTTATATATTTACTCAGTATATTTACTCGAAAGTATTCATATTTACTCGAAAATATTTACTACTTCAAAATTAAAAGGAACTTTTTTACCAATTTTTATTTTTCCTCTTTCAAATAATTTCTGGGTCACTATTACTCGCATATATTTATGTAATATAACAAACATGGGTTACTTTATCTTATTAGTAACAACTTGAAATTTGGATTCTAAAAATCTCGGAAATTCTGCAAAATATTAAATCTTTTTACACCTATACTGTACAAGGTGTAGCAATTAAATGGAGAATATTTGAATATTGTATATTGGATAGCTCGATATGTTGTATTTAAATTGTTGTTATTGTCAGGATGAAAGAGGAAAAATAAAAATCAGGTAAAAAGTTTCTTTTAATTTTGGATTTGCAAGCTTTCGAGCAAATATACTTCTCTTCAACGGGCTAATACTCATATATAGTATATTTGCTCGAAAGGTTGCAAATTCGAAGCGTATCAGCCCGTTGAAGAGCAGTATATTTGCTCGAAAGATTGCAAATTAAAAATTAAAAGAAAATTTTTACCTGATTTTAAATTTTTCTCTTTCAAATAATTTGTGGGTAACTATTGCTCACATTGTCAGGATGTGCACACATAATAATCGTAATTCTCCAATGGGAACTCATTCTATTATATTTTTAACGTATATAATGGAAGATATTATAGACATATATCATATATATAAAATGGAAGGATTTAAAAGCACGAATGTTCCTTTTATACATAATACAAACTTCTACTGCCCTTACTGCGATGAAAAAAATATATTGGGAGGGCTTGGCTCATCAGTGCGTATATAAGCAGAATCGTCCAATACAGTATTGGAGCTCTGAGAAGCGGTCTGATGGATTAAATTGGCGAAACCGCTGGGAGGGTTCACCACTGATGAGCCAAGCCCTCCAAATATATTTTTTCATCGCAGTAAGGGCAGTAGAAGTTTGTATTATGTATAAAAGAAACATTCGTGCTTTTAAATCCTTCCATTTTATATGTATAGATGGCGCGTTATTGCTTTGTGTTAATATATCATACATATAGACGTTTTTGTTTCTTTCAAGAGAATATATATTGAATAAAGATATAAGAAAATGGCGATAAAATATCAATTGAGCATGAAACACCATCAAGGATATTTATCCTACGTAAAAATTAAACCTCGTCAGTATGAAGAGAAACCATGTGAAGAAATAGTGTAAATTATTCCTCACTTTAAGTACAGATTTTTATCAGATACCTAAAATTAGCAGTGTAGTTAAGAATATTCTTATGTGTGCTTATTATTTTCGAATTTTAATATCAACCATTATATGTTATTTTGATGTTAATAGAAAGTGGATGCGATATTGAAACTTGGAGTAAACAATATTGTAATGATATTCGGTTATTTATAGATTCCCTCTCTTACACAGAAAGATGAGAAAGGCCAGCGTCAGGATGACAAGCCAATTTATTTTGATCAACACAATCACACCGTACCCATATAAAAGACTAGAAAATGGCTATCTATGCTTAATAATAGATTTTTAGGTTAAAAATATGTAGATAAAACTGTTATTATAATAATTCTGTTTTTTTTGGCTATATATAAATATATATATATTCTTTTTTTTTCTATGTTCTGCTTAAATGACGCGTAACTGCCGAGGTAAAAGCGTGAACTTGTTATAATCCTATATTATTACATAAAAAAATAAAAATATTTTGATACCCAAATAATAATATTTTATAATTTGTTTTTAATCATCATTAATTTACAACTATCTTTCATATAATTCCTTTAGATTCTAGATTCCTTTAAGATAATATCTTTATCCTTAAGATTTTTAAGGTAATACCAAAAATACGGATCCGTATAATTGAAACTTAAAAATTTCGTTATGACCTTAAAAATCTTAAGGATAAAGATATAATCTTAAAGGAATCGGAAAATGTTTACTCATTCAATTTTAACTGTTTTTGAACTTTCAAATAAGATCTATGGAACCCCCAGTTCATTAAGACATTGTGGAATCTGATTGAAATCATCGTAATTATAATTTTAAAAATTAAAAAACGAATTTAAATAAATAAAACGATTCCAAATCTTGTAAGTTGACCAATTGCACGGGTAAACATCGTCTAAAACTATCGTAATATAATGATCGAAAAAAACGATTTTTCTGCTTCGAATATTTATGTGGTATACAGAGATCGCTTTGGTCACACCACACTAATACGATCTGGTGGACAATCATTCCTTTCGCATATTTAAAATTGCGACTATGTTCTTGCAGTCATTCCAAATAGAAGATATATATTGCCTTGAGGCGCGCGCGCTAAAATATATATATTGTAACAAAGTATTTATTAATTTTATTATTTTTATTAAAAGAGTGGTCATTTTTATGTCTATATTTTTCTACTCTGTAAATTTCTCTCGTGGTCTTTTGTTTACCATTCATAGTTTTTTTCTTGCCTGAAATAAATTGTTGTCTCATCCCGAAGTTGGTCTTCCCTAATTTTCCACGTGGCAATATTATTCTCAGAGATATTTATTTTAATAATTGAAGACTCATTTCTACAATTCGTTAACTGAGAATGGAATATTTGGCGAGGCTTGGTTTATTAGTGGCGAACTTTCCCAACGATCTCGCTAATTTAATTCTCCAGATTGCTACAACTATTACATTGTTTATTGTGCTTATATAGTCTGAATTTGAATGTCTATTATCGGTTAAGGTGTTTACAATTACAGATTCCTCTCTTCATAGTTTCGATAAACACCATCACTAGGAATAAATCTTCAGGTTTAAGTTATATAAGCAGAACAGATGTATCGATGTGATATATTTGGCAATATTGCTTGAAAGTTTCCCCATTGATGAGCCAAGCCATCAAAATCTATATTATTTTTCATTAATTGAAGAAATTGGTCATGAGAGAGAAAGGGGGATTGAAAGAAATAGCGCTGAATAATTCCAACCTCAAAATATAGATGGCACTATGTGTTTTGCTTACTAATTCAATGTCGAACGATATTTTAAGAACCACTTCTTCTCTGGAATAATCGAAAAAACGAAACCATTCACTTTATCATTTATCAATGGATGGAAAATAGAAGCAACAAATATAATCGCAAACCTTTTTTTCCTCAATATTGAGCCTATTATAATTGAAATATTATTTACACAATTATATTATTTTTGGGTTATAAATTTATTTATTTGTTCTGAAACTAGTAGGATGTTATGAAATCGAATCCGTCCCTGTACTGATGATGGCTATAGCCCGAAACCATGGTATACAGGTTGGCTTTTTGTATGAATTTTCCAAACCTGGTGTTGTAGCTCATTCTTCATCACAACTAGTGAAGTTGTTTACTAGGGTGATGAACATAATGCATCATTCTCATGCAGAATTAAAAGGAGAGATGCCTCTCTAGGTACAAGAATATAATCCTCCCGCAACTTTATGTTTTATATATATATTTAAATGCCTATGTAATATTAAATATTATTTTTTATTTTTTTGGGGAAGAGTTTTGTTTGAAGAGGCTCACTAATTACTTAACCTGCCTATACAACAGTGGTAAAGGCACGTGAAGTAATGTGAGCCTCTTCAAATAGTCTTGTTCCACGAAAAAGTTTGGCTTTTACGAGTCATATACGAAATATTAAAAAAATTAATATTAGAAAATTAATACAATTATAATTTTTAAATAAACGAAAATATGGATAGCTTAATCTTCAAACATATATATACATATTTAATTAAAAAGGCATATATTGGATCAAAATATCATTTATCTTACCAATATTTCAGTTGGCTGAACGCCAACCTTTATCATGGTGTTATAACATATTAATGTATGTCAACAACAAACCTTTGTGCATTTGAGTTTGTTGTGGACACACATTAATATGTTATAACACCTTGATAAAGGTTGGTGTTCAGCCAACTGAAATATTGGTAAAATAAATGATATTTTGATCCAATATATGCCCTTTTAATTAAATATTTATTTATGGATTGCTCTATTTTAAAAAATATATACATATATGTGTGTTATTCAAAGATATTAATATATTAATGTATGTGTGTGAGTTTGGTTTCACGCCTCAATTTTATTAACCATTTTTTTAATACAGGAAATACTACTGTGCAGATCCCTCTGTATATTAACGGTATTAAAAAAGGGCGATAAAAGTTACTGTAAATATTGACGAAGTGCAATTACCGCGTGACATCGCAACACGTATAACGTTATTGAACATTTGATCAACATGTCTTTGCAACTATTCAACAACATCGCCAACAACTGTTGAATGTAAGAATAAATACTGAGGTGTCGGATACATTCAGCGCTATTTATTTCAATCATATAGAATGAATTTCTACAATTGATGTAATGAAAATGTAAAAGATGAAGGAGAGTTTGGCTCATCAATGGTTAACCTTTCCAGCGATTTCGCCAATTTAATCAACCAGATCGCTACAACTATCACAGTCTCTTAAAGATAGAGGTTACCTGGCCGGCATTCATATTTCTAAGATTAAATTAATTACGATTTTTCGTTTAAAAGAAACACATGCGGGTTAATTTTCAAATATCGTTCTAAAATTATAAGCCGCATTATATTGTATTATAAATTAATTTATATAATATTTACAAACGGAGAAATATGTCCAGGGTATCCAAGTTGACATGGCATCTGCCCGGTAAGCGGAACACTGTGGGTTCGATTCCCATCCCTGGACACTTTTATTTTTCCGTTCATCATTACTCTTCACAATTCATCCTTTCATACTTCATCCCTAAGGTTGGAAATAGTCGTTATTTCTCCTTAAATAAATTACGATTTTTCGTTTAAAAGAAATACATGCGGGTTAATTTTCAAATATCGCTCTACAATTATAAGCCGCATTATATTGTATTATAGTCTCAATCTGCCTATATAGCCCGAATTTGAAGGCTCATTTTGTTGATGGTGTTTAACGAAAATATGAAAAGAAGCTTCTGTGATTATAGAAATTTTACAAATACGTTTTTCCTTCGAGCATAGCTCTTCCGCTTGTAGAAGAAGACAACAAACGTCTGTTTTATTAAACAAATATGGAAAAACAACATGTGTATATTACTTGTAGTGTGATTCAAAATGGGAAATACATTCCATATTTAGCTATACTGGGTAACGTTGGCTATTAGGCTCTAAGGTTAGCCATTGACGACATACTTCGGAGCACTAGTTGTGAACACCACCAGGCGAGGTCAACAAAGCCAGGTTATCAACGCGGCGCATTTCTAAATTAGCACCGTTCTCCAGGATGACTGATGACTCGCCTTTCTTGGTTGACAAGTCCTGGAAGACCCCCTCCCTATACTCCTGTTTGGTATCATCATCATTTATAGGTTTGGCCATTTATTTTATTATATAACCCTACTAATTATAGAACGTTGGGGAGACCTGTGAAACGCTACAGGTTGCATTGGAGAAGTTTAAATATATCATTCCTCTCGACTAATTTGTATACACATGTGTTTTATATAGCTATGGAGAATCCAAGATGAGAGGTGTAAATTCACATGCTGAGTGCTTATATATTTCCATTATTTTCACTGTTTGCTTCTTTCCCATAACATTTAAACACATATATAGATTCACATTATATGCATTTATGTGATTGAGAACGAATTTAAGGAAGACATGGGTTTTTTATGCCGTCCCTGTACTAATGATGGACATAGTCCGAATTGACCGCTTTATATAAATATATAGCTTTTCTTTGTATCTCATTTCTTTTCAATCTATATACCTGCTTAAGAGAGGAAAGACATATCCGAAATTTCGTATTGAATTATTACTTACTAAATAAAACGCTTCCCCATAGTATTATATTTTCAACATCTATATAGATAATAAGCTAACAGAGTTTACAGTTGTAAAGTTTGAAGCTATCTCCTCCAAAGATACTTAACTATAAATAGCCATCTATATACCAAAGTGTTCGGTATTTTTTGCTTCACATGAACGTTTTATTTTTCAAATATTAATGGATTTATTTATTTTTAATTTGTTCGATTTTGCAATCATAGATTTTTTGCCTTCAAATGTTATTTATCTTCATCGAATTATGATATATAACTCTTACAAAATAATAATTAAAAATGTGACAAAAAAGTAATATTTATATATATAAAGTGACCTATCTCCAAATTACATACTGAATCGCTGTTTACTCTATTACAATGAAAGGTTTTCAAAAGAGAAATTAGGTGAATACTTTAATAGATAAATTGTTCTGTACTTTAAAGTTTAAAAGAAGTCAAAAGATAATTGTTCTTTGTGCTAATCCCTCAATTAATTACACACAAAAAGAGTATTTATTAATTTTTTTCTTGGTAATGCTATTCATGGTATCTGATTACAAGACCAACAAGTTGTTTTTGTGGACATGAGGGAAAAACCTCAATACATCTTTTAATAAATTGTCCTGTTTTTCAAGTCTACAGAATCAAAAATAATTTAATAGTAACAGATCCAAGTATTTTTATTTCCAGTAAAGAAATGGATTAAAATTACAAATACTTTCTCACAATGAGTTTCTTTTTATTACAAAAACCGCTAGCTTTCAAGCGATAATAGCTCTTCAACGGGCTTACTAAAATATCGACTATATCCCACCAGAAATATTTACAAAAAACAAACGCGCGCAGCGTGGATATTTATAACTGAAAATTTTTAAATTTAAATGATAAATATCCACGCTGAACGCGTTTGTTTTTGGTAAATATTTCTGGTGAGTTAAAGTCGATATTTTAGTAAGCCCGTTGAAGAGCGATTATCGCTTGTAAGCTAGCGTTTTTTTTTAATAAAAAGAAACTCATTGTTAGAAAGTATTTGTAATTTTAAAACTTTTTTCACAATTTTATCATGAAAAAAGAAATGTATATTAAATTCAATACCTTTTGTATAAATATTTTAAATTATATAGCAACAAATGTCTTTTAAGTAACTGATTAATGCTTATTGTACATATTGCCAGACACTTCTTTCTTTTGTACACAGTTCTTTTTTCTCGTTTTTTTCTTCTCTTTCTCATTGTTAACATCATATGACTATTCTATTTACGGCCTGAAAGTATTGTATATATATGTATAGATAAATGTAAAGGCATACATGTATGGCAGCGCAGGTGTCCCTAGGGGGGATATAGCGCTTTAAATTGAAATAAAATAAAAGTGGCCAAATCCGGGTTTAAAGAGTATGTAAACATATATAATGGATTTCACCATTATATCCGTTGTTGATGTTAGGTAACATTGAAGAGAAATGTTGATGACATGTATGAATAATCAGTGTCACACGGTGAACACGATGCTGACAACTTCCCTTCCCATCAATAAATGCTGAATACCTTTCTTGATGGCTTTTTTTTTCTTGTGGAATCCTGAACGATTAACGTACAATTAACAAAATGGGATTTTTTTAGATCTTTCACTAATGAAACTAATCATCTGATAATCTAATTAAAAAGTTCGTTAAATCATCATTTGTCTTCAAGTCGCATCTTTCCATCAAGACATTGATGTCATTAGCAAACTCCCAAGCCAAAAAAACCTCCACTTTTACACTTGCTGCTTCCAATAAATTGGTTTAAAGCAAATGCTTTTTATCAACATTTTTATTTACTTCTATAAAAAAACAACCAAGCGCCATTATTACCATTATGATCCAATTACTCAATTTAAATAAATCGCAAAAATATAAAGAGATGCAAAAAATAGTAATGTTTTTTATTCAGGTTCCAAGTGTGTATTTATGGATATAATAATTATTTCACTTTTTATATAATGTATAATGGACCAAAATATATATATTAATGTCCAAGAAAGTATAATATTTATTATTTAAAAGAATTATAATTTTGTATCTTGAGTTTCATATTTTAAACTTAAATTGAAAAAATAAGGCCAACATTAAACTAATAACATAAAAGGTTTTCTTCTATAAAAACAACTAACTAATCAAAATAAATTATTGTACTTTTTATAATGTATTTTTTGGAAATATAAACACGTCGAAACGATAGATAGAACTATCATTAATTTTATATTCCAAGTTTTTATAAAATTATTAAACTCTGAAAGGTAGATACTTTGTATTTTGGATTTCTTTAGAACACTTGGTTACAAACTTTTTCTGTTAAATTGTAATGTTATAGTGGATTTCTCTCTACCCACACAGTTGAAAGGTATTGACTATATTATACCTTGTGGTATGTTTATAAACTTCTATACGCTCTTGTGACACACAAAATGTCATATATATAAGAAGCAATAGTTTACCTCTTAAAAGGATAGAAAGTGAAATCTTGTTTTATAAAAAAAAAGATTATCATGAAGATAGAGGTTGTCTCTGGCCAGCATTCATAGTTCTTAGAATAGTTATAAACTAAATTATATCAAAATCTAGTTTGATACCTTTGAAACAATACCGGTACCATATAGACAGGTACAACAACATTAGTAATATATAGACAGATACTACAAGTAATATAGACACTGATATGTTTAAATGTGTATTATATAGTACTATAATATACTCGGAAACTTTCAAACAACGCCAGAACCATATAGACTAGCACTCACAGCACCACTATTATATAGGCATTGATATGTTAAAACAATACAGGTGCAATATAGGTTATCACAGCATCAGTACCATAAAGACATTGATGTGCTAAAAACAACACTAGTACTATAAAAATATATTATAATACTTTTAAACAACACCAGAATCATATGAACTAGTACTCACAGCATCAGTATCATATAGGCATTGATATGTTAAAACAATACCGGCACCATATAGACTGAAACTACAACATCAGTACCATATAGACACTGATGTGTTAAAAACAACACTATTACTATAAAAATATACTATAATACTTTTAAACAACGCCAGAACCATATAGACTAGTAATGAAAATATCAGTAACATATAGAAACTGAAATATTGAAACAACACCAGTATCACATAGACTGGTACTTACAGCATATAGACCCTGATATGTGGAAACAACAAAAGTATCATATAGACTGATATTTACAACATATAGTGTCATATAGACCCTGATATGTGGAAACAACTCCAGTACTATATTAGACCTTCTTGAAACAACCACAGTATCATATAGACTGATATATATATATATCACATAGACTGGTACTTACAGCATATAGACCCTGATATGTGGAAACAACAAAAGTATCATATAGACTGATATTTACAACATATAGTGTCATATAGACCCTGATATGTGGAAACAACTCCAGTACTATATTAGACCCTCTTGAAACAACCACAGTATCATATAGACTGATATATATATATATATATCACATAGACTGGTACTTACAGCATATAGACCCTGATATGTTGGAACAACACTAGTACTATATTAAATTTTGACACTCTTGAAACAACCACAGTATCATATAGACTGATATTTACAACATATAGTGTCATATAGCCCCTGATATGTGGAAACAACTCCAGTACTATATTAGACCCTCTTGAAACAACCACAGTATCATATAGACTGATATATATATATAATCACATAGACTGGTACTTACAGCATATAGACCCTGATATGTTGGAACAACACTAGTACTATATTAAATTTTGACACTCTTGAAACAATAACAGTATCATATAGACTGATACTTACAACATATAGTGTCATATAGACCCTGATATGTGGAAACAACTCCAGTACTATATTAGACCCTATTGAAACAACCACAGTATCATATAGACTGATATATATATATATCACATAGACTGGTACTTACAGCATATAGATCCTGATATGTTGGAACAACACTAGTACTATATTGAATTTTGACACTCTTGAAACAATAACAGTATCATAAAGACTGATACTTACAACATATCAGTATTATGTAGACATCGATATGTTGGAACACCACTAGTACTATTATAGCTTTAAACCCATTTATATTTAAAAAAGTACACAACAGTACCATGCAGACAATTATTCTTCAAAACTACATTAGTGCCATATAGACTGATATTTCAAAATAAACACTCATACTACCATCTACACTAATACTTTGGAAATCACAATTACAACCATATGCAATAATACTTTAAAAGAATGTCAGTACAATATAGATTGAGGCCAATAAAAAAAAACTCTCATACTACAATAAATAACAACACCCATACTACAATTTAGACTGAGGGCAATAAAGAACAACATTCATACTACAATATAGACTTTAAAATACTCTATAAGTACTATATAGATTGATATTTTAAAACAACGCCATTACCACATTGAATTATTACTTTAAAAGATCGCCAATACCAAATAGATTAGTATTTTTTAATAAATATTACTACTATATATGCTTAAGCCAATACTAGAATGATACTTCAAAGCAACACACACCCCTATATTATTTCAACTAATACTTTAAAACAACACAAGTACCAAATAGACTACCAGTGTGTGTGTGTGCGTACTATAGACTTTAATAATAAGAACAAAAGAATCAATATTATAGACTAATACTTTACAAACAGCCCCGCTATCATACCTACAAACTAATACTTTAAAACAACACAAGTACCAAATAGACTACCAGTACTATAGACTTTAATAATAAGAACAAAAGAATCAATATTATAGACTAATACTTTACAAACAGCCCCGCTATCATACCTACAAACTAATACTTTAAAACAACACAAGTACCAAATAGACTACCAGTACTATAGACTTTAATAATAAGAGAAAAATAATCAATATTATAGATTGATACTTTAAAAACAGCCCCACTCTCATACCTACAAACTAATACTTTAAAACAACACAAGTACCAAATAGACTACCAGTACTATAGACTTTAATAATAAGAGAAAAATAATCAATATTATAGACTAATACTTTACAAACAGCCCCACTATCATACCTACAAACTAATACTTTAAAACAACACAAGTACCAAATAGACTACCAGTACTATAGACTTTAATAATAAGAGAAAAATAATCAATATTATAGACTAATACTTTACAAACAGCCCCACTATCATACCTACAAACTAATACTTTAAAACAACACAAGTACCAAAAAGACAACTAGTACTATAGACTTTAATAATAAGAGAAAAATAATCAATATTATAGACTGATACTTTAAAAACAACCCCACTATCATACCTACAAACTAATACTTTAAAACAACACAAGTACTAAATAGACTACCAGTACTATAGACTTTAATAGTAAGAACAAAATAATCAACATTATAGACTAATACTTTACAAACAGCCCCCACTATCATACTGACAAACTATATATCTAAAACAACACCACTACTATAAAAATACAATATCATACCATTAACAAAATACAAATCACATCATTGCCTTAAAGCATATTAAAATTTGTACTTTAAAAACCACATCTCAGTACCTTATATAGATATATTTTAAAACAGCACCATGAACCTGTATTTTATCTATATTTCTCTCCAGTGCTAAAAGACTTAGAAAATAAAACCACACACTTATAGACATGAAATTACTTGATCTTTCAAACCACATCAGAACCTCATATAGAAATATTTGAGAATATTGCCAAAATATATGAATGAAGCCACACCAGTGCCATATAGGAAACTTCTTATATTTGTAAATCAAAAAATAGATATTTTTATATAGACATATTTCTGAACCATACACATACTAAAGATGTATTAAATAAAGCCACATCAGTGTTATATAGGCATATAGATATTTTTTATTTAAAATCCACATTTCAGTATCTTATATAGATATATTTTAAAACACTACCACAAAATAGAAATTTGGTAAATAAAACCATTCCAGTGCCATATAAACATATGAATACTTGTACTTTAAAACCCACATCAGTACCTTATATAAACATATTTTAAAACAGCACCAGTACTGAAAGACTTAGTAAATAAAACCACACAAGAGCCATATATAAACATATGAATACTTTTACTTTAACTCACATTAATACTTTATTTATACATTTTGAAACAACACAGTACTGAAAGACTTGGTATATAAAACCACCCCAGTGCCATGTAGTAATATCAGTACTTACACTTTAAAACCCCCTCATCAGTACCTTATTTATACATTTTGAAACAACACAGTGCTGAAAGATTTGGTATATAAAACCACCCCAGTGCCATATAGTAATATAAGTACTTACACTTTAAAACCCCCTCATCAGTACCTTATTTATACATTTTGAAACAACACCAGTACTGAAAGACTTAGTAAATAAAACCACACAAGAGCCATATAAAAATATGAATATCTGTACTTTAAAACCCACATCAGTATTTGATTTAGATATATTTAAAAACAGCACCAGTACTGAAAGACTTAGTAAATATAACCCTACCAGTGCCATATAATAATATAAGTGCTTACACTATAAAACCCACATCAGCTCCATATATAAACATATTTTAAAACAACACCAGTGCTTAAAGACACATATTAAAGCAACCCCAGTGCCATATAAACATATAAATACTTGTACTTTAAAAACAACACCAATACTATGAACCAACACAGAATTATCACTAGTAAACAATCAACCTATATTCCTTAGTAAACCTTTATAATTCTCATAGTAAGTTGATAATTCTTAAAAGTTGGACTCAAAGTCATTTGTCTACAACAAATATTCTTTATTTAGATGCCATTTTTGGATAACAGCATGTTTGAATAACAGCAAATGACTATTTTACATTTTGTGTATTTATTTTCACTTTTCAACATTGATTTATTATGTTTATAGCACAAATTATTGCCCTCTCAATGTGTGTGTTGTGCTAACTTTGAAACTGCCTTTAACTTCTCTTCAAGAGTTGTTTGGCTAAGATTATAAGATTCAATTATTTTAGCTCAAAACAACATTATTACAATATAGATATATATTGTAAATTACTCATAAATATATTCAAAATATAGTTATTTCTTTACTAAATGAAATACCTGAAAAGCACAGAAGGGAAATGGAAGGAAATTACAGGCCAAAATAGAAGAAAAAAGTTGATGAATCAAAAAAAGGCAAAATGAGGTTTCAATGGTTACATGTGATGATACACTGTTTTACACTCAACATGACAGAGATTTCTCTGCGAGCAAATTACATTTTTGTGGTAAGTCATGGATGTTGACATCTAAATGAAGAGCTCCAATTGTTAGACTAATAAAAGGGAGGCAGGGTGTTTGCTCCCCAGGGAGCTGCATTTAGAGGAGAGTAACAAAACAAATGGAAGTTTAGCTCTAACGGAGAGCGACTCTTGAAACCAAACAGGCAGTAAATTTAGCCATCCCCACCCCACCTCCATTCTCCCTTTTACGAGCGCCGGGGCGCTTGGTTTATGAGGGCCATAAAACTGCCAGGAGGGCCATCGACGTGCGCCTTTATGGCACTGCGGGAGACCTTTTGGAAGTTGGGGGAGGTGGCTGAGTAGAATTATGGTCTCGCGGATAGGTTTATGGTCGCTCTGAGGGGGAGGGATGCGGTTTTATGGCCTGGAGGAGTGGGGGGCTGGGTGAAAGTGCCGAAATTTACGACTGGGGTGCGCAGAGGTTGGTTAGTTGCCCTGCTGGCGTGGAAGGAGAAGGACTTACTTTGGCCGACGTGCACCTTGCGCATCCAGGGATAGATCTGCGGCGGGATGGCTGAGTACTTCTGCCCCGCGGCGGAAGCAGCTTGCTGATTCTGCGACTGTCCCTGGGGTGACGGGCTGGATTCCGCTGAAGATGACGACGGACAAGGTGAGGAAGCTGTCTTGGAGTTAGCGCCCTGTCCGCCAGCCGGGGATGGAGGCTGGGGCTCGGGGGAGCTGGCCGCGCCGTGGCTGCTTGAAGTCGTGCTCAGGTCCTGAGGAGAAGCCGCGGTGGCCGGATCTGAAGAAAAATTTGCAGCTTGGAGTCGGAGTCCGAGCTAAGGTAGGCGGACTAGGATGGGCGAGTCTCTGAGCACAACTCGCTCCATAAGCAGCTCCGGGGTGGATAACATCCGCCCCTCCTCCATTCTGCAAACCCCCATATCCCCCATAGGCTGCAGGGGAGGTAGCGGGCACATAGCCTCCGCTAGTAGCATACTGGGGGGTGTAGTAGTCTGTCTGGCCGGCGACCGAAGGATCGGCCGGAGTGCGGGCTGGGGCTCCGTAGCACGTAGCCGCCAGAGAGTTGACGAACTGGTACGAGCTCATGGCAACGCCACGCTCAGAATCAACCTACGTTTGTCCTAGTCTGTCCCGTAAGTTGAAGTGTAAACAAACGAAGTGGGAGCGAGAGAGCAACCGAGCGCGCGCGCACAGATTTTGATGAATTATGGGGGCGAGTCTGGTGTGCTAGTCGTGCCACGGCACACTTTTAATAGCGCATTATTCCAAATATGGCACGGCCCTCCCAGCCACGTGACTGCCGGCCGACCAATCAGCGCCCGCCAGCCTCCCTGGCGAGCAGCAAGCGCCACAAACCCCCTGAGCTCTCAGTTTGTTTACATTGGGCTCCTTCTAACTCCCATACAACCTTCCATAAAATCTCCAATGGAGCTTTCAGTGTGTTTACTTGCGGATTTTAAATATAATTTCCCTCACATTAGCTACTCATTTGTTTATGCTCAGCCGCTGAAGTAAAGGCCAGAGTTATTGATTTGCTCCTGAGTCACCACTATGTTAACACTGCTCGCTCTTTCAATAAAGCTCTTCACCTTATTTACACATTAGATTTGGAAACGTGTTTTATATTTAAATAACTTTTTTATTGTGTTATTGTGGAAGGGGTTTATTTATTTATTTTTTTAATTTAGATATATTGAATAATTTTTTTTAAAACTGATATTGAGGTATATATAATTTATAGATTAGATCTAATCTGAAACTAATATAAAATAAGAAATATTAGTGGTACTTTCAATTTTTGGCTTTAAGTAATTTGGTCTACTTGGAAATATTTTATCCAATTGCCGAGTCTTACGAGTCAAAATATGTTTTTATTTTTTAAATGTGAGATGTAAGCAAGATATTATATAGTTATATTTTAGCATATATTTCATTTATATATATATTTAAATATACACTAAAGTATTCCAAAATATATATGTGATTCATTAATGAGTTAGTATATGTTTGAGTAAGCAAATATATATATGTCTACACAACATTTGAACACACAGTTAATATATATATTTCTATATTCCCCAAAAGATAGGTCAAGGCTTGAATTTATCTCGACACGTGGTTTCAGTTTATGACGCGAGTCAAATTTATCGCGTTTTGATTTTCTCTTCACCAACTCCATTACATCTCACATTCATCACGTGCGCGTGATTATAGGAGTAGTTCATTTGGCGTTTTGATCATAGCAAATTTTAACGTCATTTTTTCAAATAACGCTCGCTATAAGTTGGAACAAAAAAAATGTGTAAACGTGTCTAGTGTTGTAATTTTAAAGAGTATTTTTTTTTTTTTTATTTAATTTTATTTCTTCTCTTTATAATTATTTCGAAACAGAAAGGATAATTTAATCTAAATATTGGAAATTGAATGTTCAAATTGATCTATTTTGTCTTTTTTTTTTTTTATGGATGTGATTGTTTTCGACTTGTAATACAATTAAGCTATATGTTTTAAAGTTTAAAATCGAACATGGTTCTATTTGTGTGGAACTATAATAAAACGTGGCATAGTAGTTCTTGGTGAAGTTTGTACTGCCGCCGGCTGTGTGGAACTAAAACAAAACGTGACATAGTAGTTCTCGGTGAAGTTTGTACTGCCGCCGGCTGTGTGGAACTAAAACAAAACGTGACATAGTAGTTCCCGTTGAAGTGTGTACTGCCACCGGCTGTGTGGAACTAAAACAAAACGTGACATAGTAGTTATCGGTGAAGTTTGTACTGCGCCGGCTGTATGGAACTAAAACAAAACGTGACATAGTAGTTCTCGGTGAAGTTTGTACTGCCGCCGGCTGTGTGGAACTAATACAAAACGTGTCATAGTAGTTCTCGGTGAAGTTTGTACTGCCGCCGGCTGTGTGGAACTAATTTAAAGCGTGTCCATAGTAGTTCTCGGTGAAGTTTGTACTGCCGCCGGCTGTGTGGAACTAATTTAAAGCGTGTCATAGTAGTTCTCGGTGAAGTTTGTACTGCCGCCGGCTGTATGGAACCAATATAAAGCGTGACATGGTAGTTCTCGGTGAAATTTGTACTGCCGCCGGGTGTGTGGAACTAATATAAAACGTGGCATAGTAGTTCTCGGTGAAGTTTGTACTGCCGCCGGCTGTGTGGAACTAATATAAAACGTGGCATAGTAGTTCTCGGTGAAGTTTGTACTGCCGCCGGCTGTGTGGAACTAATATAAAACGTGGCATAGTAGTTCTCGGTGAAGTTTGTACTGCCGCCGGCTGTGTGGAACTAATATAAAACGTGGCATAGTAGTTCTCGGTGAAGTTTGTACTGCCGCCGACTGTGTGGAACTAATATAAAACGTGACATAGTAGTTCTCGGTGAAGTTTGTACTGCCGCCGGCTGTGTGGAACTAATATAAAACGTGTCATAGTAGTTCTCGGTGAAGTTTGTACTGCCGCCGGCTGTATGGAACCAATATAAAACGTGACATAGTAGTTCTCGGTGAAGTTTGTACTGCCGCCGGCTGTATGGAACCAATATAAAACGTGGCATAGTAGTTCTCGGTGAAGTTTGTACTGCCGCCGGCTGTGTGGAACTAATATAAAACGTGTCATAGTAGTTCTCGGTGAAGTTTGTACTGCCGCCGGCTGTATGGAACCAATATAAAACGTGACTAGTAGTTCTCGGTGAAGTTTGTACTGCCGCCGGCTGTATGGAACCAATATAAAACGTGGCATAGTAGTTCTCGGTGAAGTTTGTACTGCCGCCGTCTGTATGGAACCAATATAAACGTGACATAGTAGTTCCCGGTGAAGTTTGTACTGCCGCCGACTGTGTGGAACTAATATAAAACGTAGCATAGTAGTTCTCGGTGAAGTTTGTACTGCCGCCGGCTGTGTGGAACCAATATAAAACGTGGCATAGTAGTTCCCGGTGAAGTTTGTACTGCCGCCGGCTGTGTGTAACTAATATAAAACGTGGCATAGTAGTTCTCGGTGAAATTTGTACTGCCGCCGGCTGTGTGGAACCAATATAAAACGTGGCATAGTAGTTCTCGGTGAAGTTTATACTGCCGCCGGCTGTATGGAACCAATATAAAACGTGACATAGTAGTTCCCGGTGAAGTTTGTACTGCCGCCGGCTGTGTGGAACTAATATAAAACGTGGCATAGTAGTTCTCGGTGAAGTTTGTACTGCCGCCGGCTGTGTGGAACCAATATAAAACGTGACATAGTAGTTCCCGGTGAAGTTTGTACTGCCGCCGGCTGTGTGGAACTAATATAAAACGTGGCATAGTAGTTCTCGGTGAAGTTTGTACTGCCGCCGGCTGTGTGGAGCTAATACAAAACGTGACATAGTAGTTCTCGGTGAAGTTTGTACTGCCGCCGGCTGTGTGGAACTAATACAAAACGTGACATAGTAGTTCTCGGTGAAGTTTGTACTGCCGCCGGCTGTGTGGAACTAATATAAAACGTGGCATAGTAGTTCTCGGTGAAGTTTGTACTGCCGCCGGCTGTGTGGAACTAAAACAAAACGTGACATAGTAGTTCTCGGTGAAGTTTGTACTGCCACCGGCTGTGTGGAACTATACAAAACGTGACATAGTAGTTCTCGGTGAAGTTTGTACTGCCGCCGGCTGTGTGGAACTAATATAAAACGTGGCATAGTAGTTCTCGGTGAAGTTTGTACTGCCGCCCGTCTGTGTGGAGCTAATACAAAACGTGACATAGTAGTTCTCGATGAAGTTTGTACTGCCGCCGGCTGTGTGGAACTAATATAAAACGTGGCATAGTAGTTCTCGGTGAAGACATGAGAACATAGGCAATACTCTTTTTGGCACGCACGTGACGCTCACTCTGTAAACAATTAGCTATGATTACTTTATCGTACTATTGTTTAATTTTGACCCCTATAGATGAAATCGATCTAAGCGATTTCATGGGATTGCCATGACTGCAGACGTCCGTGGTGGTGATGATGGTGAGAAAGGTTTTAAAATATTGATAACCGAAGCGTTTGTACACTTTCAAGAATATTTCTGTGCATTTTGAAAACCTTTCGATAGTATATTTTATTATAGATTTGCGCAATATTTAAAAAATATTAACAAAATACGGAAATTATAAAATTATTTTGCTTTATGTTTGCGTGTTAAAATGTGTGCCAATTTTGATTTATATATTAATGTTCATGTTTATGTCGCATGTACGGGATTTTGAAGTTTTGTTATTAACGGAAGGCCGCGTTATAAGTATTAACGTGTCAATTAACGCCATGTCCCAGACGTTTGTTGGCCCTGGCACGATGTGACGTCACAATGGCACACAGTTCTCGAGAACGTTCAATGTTAAACCATTACGTTAAATCGTCATTAATTTATCTCGCTACTAATGAACTCTTAGTTTCTAAAAGAAAGAAATCGCTCTAAGTCTACTCTTTCATTTCTTTAAAAATTTATATATAAACGATTTCAGAGAGAAATCAGTAAATTATAATGGCATAATTGCGCCATCTATATACAGAAATAGAAATTATTTAATGCGATTTTCTTTTCGAATAAAACAATCTCCTACTTCCCTTACTGCAATAAGGAAAATATGCGGTTTGGTAGATTGATTAAATTGGCGAAACTGTTGGGTGGTTTCATCTCTGATGAGCCAGGCCCTCCCGCATATTTTTTCCGACTACAGTAAGAGTAGTAGGAGAATTTTAAATAAAAAACAACGCTAAAGTTTTTCAATTTAAAAACTATATCAATTAGTATATTCCTTTAAAACATTAGATTTTTCAGCATTAAATTTGAAAGCACACATAAAATTTACCCCTTTTCGTCATAGCACCATTTTTGTTGACCTGAGAGAGTGGACTCCTCTTTTTTTTTTTAGCATTGAAATTCCACACGTCAATTCCTTTGGACATTCCTAAAACTTGCACAATATTTACGTGTTTTGCATATTGTTGACATTCAAACGGGATACACTAATAATATTTTCAGGTAGGATTGTCCTAAGTAACGTTTTAATATAATTATTTTGTTTCAAATAATTGGTCCTTGCACAAACAGTTTTATGTGCTATGTGGTTGGGAGCCTATTATTTACATTCTAATGTACACATTCCGAAATGATTGAAGCTCTGGATGCACTTTGGTTATCAACAGTGGATAATAATTTTAATTGACACACACACGTAGGAAAAATGAGATATTTTAAAAATAACGAAAACATAGAATGAGAAAAGTTTATTTTCTATTACAATAACGTTTTAAAAACACGAACTTTCGGACCTGTCGGTTCTTCTACAGGTGTTGGAATTCTAATGAAATACAACTAACCCCTATAATAGAACCGAGACTTGAAAGTTCGTGTTCAAAGTAATCGTAATTTAAAAAAAAAATTCTCCTTTGCTCTTATGGCTTCCTTTATACAACTATATATATAGACTGGGAGGATTAGCGTGGCCCCTGCGCAAGGATGACACGAAAAATCGTGAAGCGTTCCATATATATATAGACACACACATACAGTTTTATTAAGACCACCGGTCTTATACAGATTCACCGCAGGAAGGAAGCAAAGATGGAGCTCCTATACTCCAGGCAGCACAGAATTCAACAACAGCCTCTCTCCAGGTATACAACTATATATAACTGAGAGGTGATTATTGAATATGTTAAATATATCATTAGCAGTACGCCAATATTTTTCAGACTTTCATATGTATCTGTGCACACGTGTACATTACTGTAAGCAAATCCAAGAATTCCATAAAATTGGGATCCTAGCGACCTCCTACCAAGTTCTAAGACATGTCATAAAAATGTCTATTTTTGACTTCTTATCTTAACACACACATGTGTGTTTATATATTCAATTCCCATCTATCGATAAAATTCGTAATAATGATTGTTGACAATGTGTTTCTTTTCACATATACACACACACACAAGTGTGTATATAGATATGGTAATGTAGGGAGTGTGAACAATAGATGTAACTTATATGCCGTGTTTTGAATAGATAAATTACATAGTATGTTCTGACACATTCGCCATTTCCATAATAACGACAAGCATCTTCATTTAAGAGTTGAACAACTCTCACTATCGTTCCCAGGTTAGATCAATACCAAGCTGCTACCTTTCCCATCAGCCTTCTCTCCCTTTGCTAATTAATAGCCTGTCAAATGGTCGTTTTAGTCCCTCACCCGCAATCGATCGTGCTGGAGATAAATAAACTTGGCCCCACAGGCACATGTGCAGGGAGGTACTCCTGTGTGTCCAGCATCCTCTTTACACTAATGTATTCTTGCTTCTCTTTTCAATTACATTCTCTTCAAATATAAGGACTTTACAAACCATTAAATCTTTTAAAATGAGTAAAAGGTAAAGAATGTTCAGGTGGGTAACATAACGAAAGAGCATCTTTCTGATCGTGCAACTAAAGTAGCGACATCTATCAGAAAAAGTATAAACTAAAACGCTGACTGTTTATTTACGGAATTTGACCAAATATTTGTCCTCAATTTTCCATTTTTAGTATACATCTCCATTTTATTTAGCAAATATTTTCCCTATATGAAATGTTTATTCTCGATGTAAACTCATGGACAAAACGTGAGGAAATTATATCTTTTAGCATGTACATCGGGATTCAGACAATAACTCTTAAAGTTATTTGATACACAGTTACACTTTATTGAAGACCACGAGATAACCAAGTGTGAACAAAATTGCCCCTGTTTCCTTCGAAAAAACACACGACATCAAAGAGTTTTCACTTCCTAATGTTTTGTCAATGAGTATAAATAATTGACATGTTATGCCTTTAATTAACATTATATATATATTACACCACACGTGTATAAATAATAGCCCAATAAAAACTCATTTTTATTAATGAACCCGCCGCACACATGTAGACAGTTGCAATGTAACGGATAGGTAGCCTGTAAACCTTTACATTTCATGTGACGAGTGAAAGACGTTAAAAAGAAGTTTCTAAGTATATATATAAAGGAATAGACTAATTAGAGCGGTTTGTTCTTTTCAAAATAAACAACCTCCTACTGTCTTACGACGATGGAAAATTTTAGGAGGGCCTAGCTCTTCCGTGGTGAGCCTTCCCTGCGGTTTCCCCGGGTTATCTGCCATCATACCGCTCTAAAATTGTATTCAGAATATATATCCAATTCCTTTTAGACGAATTATTGGTAAGGTACACAAAGAAACAAAACTTAAGGAAGTTGACCTTTTAGAATGCATATCGATATTCAGACAATAACTCTGAAAGATATTTGATAGATTGTGACCTTTATTGAAGACACACGAGATAACCAAGAGTGAACAAAATTGCCTCTGTCTCCTCAAACACACACACACACACACAACCAGCAATATCAAAGACTTTCCAATTTTTAAATTTTTGTCCATTAGTGTATTTAAAGAAACTATCGATAGAATTTTATAAGATTGGTAAATAACTTAACCAAGAAACGAAGAATTTCGCTTAAAGTGTTCGATATATAAGAGAGCATCAGGATTGTTCAATACAATAGTAGAACAATAGGATAGATTGAACTGGAGAAACCGCTCTTTACCTCAAAAGAGCTAAACCATTACAATTTTTTGCATGGCAGTAAAAAGATCTAGTAGAAAATTATTTTATTTAAAAAAATCGCGTTCAATAGTTTTATTTCTTTCATATAGATGGCGCGCAAATAAACCATATTTAAGTTTATCACGTATACCATTATCTATGAAAAATAGACACTTCGGCCAGTTGGAGTTTTTTATTTTCTCAACGTTTCGACAAAAATCTTTTGTCTTCGTCAGGAGAAGTAAATAAAAATAAAGCATTTGG